>OX384044.1:10750649-10783149 GCA_947534325.1 Agonum fuliginosum
CTTAATTTACACGTGTACATATTTCAATGTTACAATAATTATTATCACAACTTTTGTTCAATCTTCTAATTTTCTCTATTTGCAATAATGTCATCTATCGCATATAGACCAGGGAAAATACAGCGATTTAGGCCAAAATAAATAAATTTTGCCTAGCTGCTCGGATCGGGATGGGGTTTTCGACATCTTACTCGGAAAAATACCAGGAATTCATTGTACATATGAAAAAGAGCCGCTCGACCGAAAGTGCATCTCCAGTGCATAAAGTGCATCCCCGAAATTGCATAATTCATTCAAAATTATACAAAGTCTATAACGTAACGTAAAATAACGTGAAAATTACTCCTCGGGGGTTTTCAAGGGTGCTGATTCAAAATATGGCCTCGGAACACCCCTACGATGCCCGGGGGTGGCTCTGCGAGGGTGGATTTTGGCCAAAACCACGTCTTAATGATGTGTCGCGAGAATCCGGGCCAGAGTTACTTCTCCGGGGTTGTCGAAGGTGCTGATTCCAAATCTAACCTCGAAATACCCCTATGGTGCCCCGGGGTGGATTTTGGTCAAAACCACACCCTTCCCGATAGGTCGCGAGAATCCGGGCCAGAGTTACCTTCCGGGGGTTTTCGAGGGTACTGATTCCAAATATGACCACCTAACACCCCTAAGATGCTCGGGGTGGCTCTGTGGGGTGGATTTTGGCCAAAACCAGCTCTTAACGATAGGTCGCGAATATCTGGGCCAGAGCTACTGTCCGGGGGTTTTCGAGGGTGCTGATTCCAAATCTGACCTCCTAACACCCCTACGATGCCCGGAGGTGGCTCTGGGGGGTAGGGGGGAGGATTTTGGCCAAAACCAGCCTTTAACGATAGGTCACGAATATCTGGGCCAGAGCTACTGTCCGGGGGTTTTCGAGGGTGCTGATTCCAAATCTGACCTAACACCCCTACGATGCCCGTGGGTGGATTTTTGACAAAACCACCCCCCAGAGCCACCCCCGGATATCGTAGGGGTGTTAAGAGGTCAGATTTGGAATCAGCACCCTCGAAAACTCCCGGACAGTAGCTCTGGCCCGGATTCTCGCGACCTATCGGGAAGAGGGTGGTTTTGACCAAAATCCACAACCGTAGAGCCACCCCCGGGCATCGTAGGGGTATTTCGAGGTTAGACTTGGAATCAGCACCTTCGAAAACCCCCGAGAAGTAACGCTGGCCCGGATTCTCGCGACACATCATTAAGAGGTGGTTTTGGCCAAAATCCACCCTCGCATCGTAGGGGTGTTCCGAGACCATATTTGGAATCGGCACTCTCGAAAACCCCCGAGGAATAATTTTCACGTTATTTTACGTTACGTTATCGACTTTGTATAATTTTGAATGAATTATGCAATTTCGGGGATGCACTTTATGCACTGGAGATGCACTTTCGGTCGAGCGGCTGTTTTTCATATGTACAATGAATTCCTGGTATTTTTCCGAGTAAGATGTCGAAAACCCCATCCCGATCCGAGCAGCTAGGCAAAATTTAATTAATTTTATGTAAATGCCCTGGTCTAATAAGAAATAATACATGATAGTTCTTGCTTTTATAAAAACGGGCCGGCAAGAATTTGGGCAATTTTTTTTGAGGTTTTGATTTTCGTTTTCAAAAATAACATTCATGATTTTTCTGAGATGTTTTGAGAGATATTTTATTCTAAAATTTAGAAGAATTTTTAAAAAGTTATCTAATTCTTCGAAATACATACTTTATTTTCATTTGTACATTTTACTGATTTCTTCTTTTCAGGAAGTGTCGAACGTTTGTGTCAGAGATTAAAAATATATTTTTTAGAAATGATTATCTAGTTCTTTTATGCTATACTTTATTTTTCTTTGAATATCTTGCTTCCAACTTATATCTTGTAATTTTTGTTAGAATTCTACTAAGGGGACTTTTCTGCGTGAATCATGCCAAACCTTTAACAATTTATTGTTTTTTGTTGGGATATCATTTCTTTTTGTTATATGTTTATCTGTCACATTGACAACTTTATTTTGTTTTCAATTTATTTCTGATTCACAAATCATGGTTGGTAAAATTGTATAGGTATTTAAAAATATTATATTTCTTTACTTGTAAAAGATATAGAAAAAAGTAAGATTAAATATTGTTCAATGTAATTTCTTTTTTAATGTGTCGTACGTCAAATTGTATAAATCACACTATTTTATACGATTTTAGCAAAAAATGATATTGTGCTTTGAGAAAAATACCATTTCCAGTTGACAGATTCTTACCAAAATCTTTTCAGCTCTTCATTATAATATACAAATGCGTAATGCAAAATATTAGATTGTAGCCTCGGAGTACACCTAGGCTACAAACTTCAGATTCGGCCAAAAAAGATCACTTTTACAGCCTTGATACACAAATAACTGTACTTAGTTATTATTATACCTGTAAACTATCATTTACAGTATTTAACCAGAAGGTGGAGATAAAATATCTAAAATGAAGATTCAAATATTTTAAATTTAGCGTCAAAACTGGACTCAATGCAGTTGTAAAGTCATAATTTATTTTACTCAGTTTTCTAATTCTCTTTATCCATAAAAGTGATAAAGATGTGTAGACGAAATTTGGATTTAAAAAAACAACAATTGTTTCAATTCATCTCATCTATGCATACGTTTCAGTTAATTTTTAACCTTCATCAGTGCTACAAATATATTTGATCAAAAATGATGAACTTCTTAGAACAAATACAGACAATTTTTTTTTATATATACCTGTGAGATATTATGGTGCAAGGTGCAAGCGAAACAATGTAACATGTTTAAGGAGTAATAATAATAATAATGTTTCAATAATAAAAATTAATTTATTATATGAAAACAAAAATGTTTAATTGTTAAACATTTTGCAAAAGTAAATAGTTGATATAATTTTTTCTTAACCAAGTGTGAAGATGTTGTTTGAAATAAATTATGTATTAATTTGTGAAAAAAAAAGAAATAGGTAAAATAGAATTAAAATTTACTTTTAATGGATTTTTTTCAATGCAACGGTTTTTACTATTTTTTGTTCTAATATCTAATTGTAATGCACACTTTATTATGTCACACGTCGAACTATGTTCTCTGTTGACGTGATGGTTGCTTAATATGGATTCATCCGTGATCAAGACATGCTCCCACGAAATAGCCTCGAAGAGTTGTTGGTTAAACCACTCGTCTTTGATGTCGATAGGCAGGAGTTCTCGAAATCGATATAATGATTGGAACGAAGTAGTATATTACAGATGATCTTCATAACTTCGTTGATAATGATTACGAGTTATAATCTTGACTTTTTTCTTATGTTAGCCTGCGTTTCAATACGTTGGGATGGGACTTCACCGTGAAGTCCCATCCCAACGTGAAATCTTCACGTATCCAGTCTTTCATTCTAAGTATTATTATTCGGTTTTCTGCCAAGAACTGTTTCATGGTTCTTAAATATTTACATATTCATTAAATTAGGTCGTCCTTCAGAATGTTTGGATCAGTAATATTTCCAGTTTCTTCATACTCTTTTATTACACAGAGTAAATTTTGCAATTCCTGAAAACATCATTTTAATATGATTTCATAATAAACAACCATGTTTGACATCTTACCTGCTTTGATGGCAATTTTATTTATAATAGCTGCAGCATTCATTTTCGGCAATCGGGCACGTCAGTACTGAAATCCTAGTACATATTGATAATGCACTGTTTTTCACCAACAGACAAATAGCCTAAATCTAAACGTTCGTCTACTGTCAACATAGTGTCAAGGCATAAAACTGCACAAAACTTGTGAAATATCACTTTTAGCGCTCCAACCTCTTCAGATTGCTTCCTCTAGTTTTTAAATCAAATGAGAAATGTCAAACGTATGTTTCGCACTTATGCTGCCATCTGTTGGTGTGCTTGCGACTTGGACAAATGAACTCCCGGAAAACGATTTTTGGACATATTTCGTTTAATGTCAAATCAAAAAGATTAATTAAATTTAATGCAAACACCGAAGTACAAATACGTTTGCATATTCATGTTTTAAGGTAAGCAAAGAAATATTTACGGGTGTATTCATCTTTTTTGATTGCGTAAATAATTAAAAATCTTGTAAAATGTGTTTTGTTATGGCAAAACATTCTAGTTCCGGAAAATAGAGTTCGGTAGGTTCTGCGTAATCTTGCCGTATCTACCGAACTTCTTGATTTTATTGTATATCAATTTTGTATTTCACCTATCTTTTGTTTCTTCATTATAATTGGTAATTCTTCATCGTCACTACTTGACCTATTTGATTCGGCTGGAACAGATTTTTTCCTAACACTTGCAGTGGATAGAATATGTCCCACTTCGAATTCCTGAAGAAGGTGATCTAATTCCTTTTCGGCTAAATCGTTGTTGACTGAAATGGTTTGAATTACAGCAGTTTGCACATTTAAAATAAAAATTAAATACTTACTCGATTTCAAATGTACTTTAACTACTACTACTTTAAAATAAAAATTAAATACTTAGGTACTCGTTTTAAAATGTACTTTAACTACTAACTAACTAGGTACAGTAAGTACATGCTTTAACAAATGACAAAAGTGGAATCTTTTTAGTCCTAGTAGATCAATAGCATCTTCTTTCATTTTTAATTAGCTATGTCAGTGGTACTACACAGCGAGCTCTTTATTGGAATCCACTCTTTTCGATTTAAATTCTATCACCCCATGAAACATGGTAAATTTTGCAGGAATATTTCTAGTGCATAGAAGAAAATAAATTGAAGCGAATAATTGTATCAGCCAAAAATAAATTTGCGAAATAGTGAGAATAATATTAATTAGCAGTGAATTAATGGCAAAAAAGCGAAACCACTCTTGTGAGGCTTTAGAAATCAATTGCAATATACTTCTTCGTAGGAAGAAAAACTAAATTTTGCTCATTAAATCCCCCCCCCCCCTTGGCGGTTGGTAAATTTTTATTTTATTATTTAATTATACGTACACTAAATATAATTTTAATAAAATAACAATTGAAAAATATATTATTTTCTAAATATAACAGTGGCGGATCCAAAGGGAAGGCGATCACCCCCCTTTGAGAGAATTTGATCTTTAAAAGTTAAAGAAATCGTTGACAAATTTAAGATAAAGAAATTTTCCAATTTTCATTTCATTTATTTTTTAAATTTGTAATTTATTTTAATTTTTACTCGTGAAAAAGGGTAAAATATATGTAATTTCCGCTTTATAGATAAACTTGACTTTTAATGAAACAGTCGTTGACCTTGAACCCTAAAAATTTTTCGCTTGCGGCGATATTTTCCCTTCCTTTTCCAAAGAACAGCATCGAAATATTACTTTTAAATAAGAATTCGCCCCCTTCTAGGAGATTTTCTAGATCCGCCCCTGTGCCGAATACAAATCGAAAGTTGCGAAACTGACAACCTTAAAATTTATTGTATTACCAATTACAAGAATTTTCTTTATTAAACAAACTTTTTTGGATTTTGTGAGGATACAATTATCAAAACATATTGAGTAAAGCATATTTTTCTGCAGTTGTAAGATCACCAATAGTTAAAAATATGTTCAGATTTAAAGTCTTGCAAGTCCTTCCAGTTTCCTCTTTCCGCAACAAAATGATTCGCAGATTGATCTCTGTCTGTGATACTCGTATACTTGTTGCAGTACATGTTTTTTTGAATGTTCATTTCTCTTCAGACATGCCAAATAATTTTCGAACGAAAAACAGGAGTAAGGATGCTATAATTGGACCATATTTGCGAACGTCTTCTACCAGGTGTATAAGACTATGAGTATGAACGTTATAAACGACAAAGTTGTCGCATAATATATTTGATGTTATCGCTACAAATTGTTTTAAAAATTATTGGGCTATATCAATATATTTAGCAATAAGATATTTTTTGGACAAAATGGAGTAACAAAAAATGTTCGAAATGTTCATTTCTCAGTCCTTTTATGTAATACTACTGTCCCATGATATAATGCAAAACTTCTATATTCAGTGTGCACAATTGAAGGTTGATCCAACTAAGATGTGTGATGCAAGTATGCGTAAGCAAATAGTTTATAAAAATAGCAGTACTTACATGATGGAGATAGGTAGACACACTTCACTTCCAGGAGCTGATCTGGAAGACTTAACAGAAAGTCGCTCTTTGCTTAGGTGTGATTGGAGTTTAGGGGATAATATTAGGTAACAAAGCTACAGTTGAAGCAAAATAATATCCTTTGCAGCAAACAGAGAGAAACAGTCTACTACTCGTTGCGATATACAAAAATGTTAGGGAGGTGATAATCATATAACAAACAAAGTAAATAAAAAAATTATAATTCATTAATAATACAGAGCAAATATCTTAACTTAAATTGATACAAATAAATACCCCTGAAGGGCTTAGTTAAATTAATTAGACCAAAAGTTACGTGAAATAAGACCAACAAACAAATAGGAAATTTTGACCAATTTTAAATTAACACCAAAAATGAGAAAAAACCATACAACAATACACCAGAATATAAATCAAACAATAGAGAATATTAACTATTAACTAAGTAAAGCAGAATATATAAGTAAGAGTTGTTGTACAGTGATTAATGTGCAATACATTATTTGAAAGACAAATTTCGATCATGACCACTGCCGAGATTTGAACTCGGGACCTTTACCTTGCCGGGATAACGCTCTAACCATCTGAGCCTGAGCTACACTGGTTCTGTTCAAATCTCGGCGGTTATCATGATTAACGAGTGCCATCACTGAATTAATTTCAACAATGGAAATTATTGATGCGTCACGTTTGGATGATGTGGGGTCTACAACCACTTCATTTAGACATCATGTGACATGTCAAGTAAATCGAGGTTTTGAATCTCGATTTGTAAATCGTAGTAGATTGAATCACGTCCTATCGGATGTACTTATATAAGTAAGAGTTGTTGTACAGTGATTAATGTGGAATACATTATTTGAAAGACAAATTTCGAAAATCATGACCACCGCCGAGATTTGAACTTGGGACCTTTATCTTGCCGGGATAACGCTCTAACCATCTGAGCTACACTGGTCCTGTTCAAATCTCGGCGGTAATCATGATTAACGAGTGCCATCACTGAATTAATTTCAACAATGGAAATTATTTATGCGTCACGTTTATATACTTTTGAATAATATGAATAAAAAATGTATAAAGCGATAAATTGTGCAGTTTACTTACTAAATATGCAGAATAACAAATTATAAGCAAAGCGGTATAAATTACAAACTTCATTCGAAGACAATGGAAAATACAATGCGGTACCAGTGTGGTTGAGCGTTCAAGAATGATTTTGCTAGAAGATAATGAATTATAAATTTGCACTAATGTTTTTCGAAGCAAGATTGCGTGATTTATTATAATTCAGCGTTAAACTTTTAATAAAACTAAACTTGAAACCATGTGGCCGTAAAGGCGTTATAGGTTAAACGAAAAAGCGGGCGAAAAACTAAGTCAGCGAAAACGATGAACTATTGACAATAAGTGAAGTAAATAATTAATACAATGAATGAAAAAGTAACTAAAACCAATAATAATTCGTGAGGCACTCATCAGAATGCGCCAGCTGTCGGAGAGGCTCGTTGATCACCAGCTGAAGCAGTGGCGTCTCAACACAGTGGCTTTCCACCTTTTAATTTCAAAAATCGATCTACATCTCCGCGCAAATTCGGATAGTTGAAATGGCTATATTGCAGATATTTTAGAATTCATTAAATTAACTAGTTTACGAGAAAGTTTTTAAGGGGCTTTACCTTCAATGTAACAATTCAAAAGAATTCGTTTTGCCGACCAACAATGGTACATTTTTCACACTCGTATTTACTGGTATGCCCTAAAATATGCTCTAGCTGGCGCAACACAAATGTAAAAGTTTATGACAATGTCATAATGTTTGTTATCAAAATCAAACCCAGTTGTTTGCAATGTTTTAAATTCTGCTATAAAGGGTTCTAGAAACATTTCTAGTGGGTGGGGTTTGCCCGTTCCAGAATATTGTGAATAGAGTATTGTTTACATAATCGGGGTACATACCCAGAATCGTATATAGCTTGGTGCTGACACTCTTAAATAAAGGTAATCCGTCTATATTTATTTGAAGGAGCACTTTTGGTATACAGGGTGTTTTAGACCACCCGTACCACCCAAATATCTCGCGTAAAACGGAACGAATCAAAAAAAGAAAAAATACGTCCAAAAAGATTTCAAAAATTCTATTAATTGACACCAAATGCAAATTTTTCCCCCACCCCCTGGGGGGTGGAGGGGGGGGTAGCTTTGTAAATTTAAATGGGGACCCCCATTTTTTATTGCAGATTCGGATTCCTAGATTTAAATAAAGAAGGTTTTGTCCGAAATTTTTTTTTTGATTCTTGAAAGGTGGCGCTCAAATCGCAAAAAACGCTTTTTTTATTTTGACGATTTTTAATATTAGATGTGAGCCATAATGTAAAACAACGTAATTTATCGTCTACGCAAGGGTGGGATAGGACTGACATTACGGTAAGTACCGTACCTTTATTTCTTGTTTCAGTTACTGCGCTTTTTTCTTTTTGTCAAATTTGATGAATCAATTCCTGTTTAAAACCAAAATTTATTTTGCCTTTTAACTTCATTTGAGGGTGGTGAAGAGGGGGTGGGAGGCGGGGGGCATCAATAAGTTTAACTGAAAGCAGTAAATGTCTTAAAATCACAACACCCTTTTACATTATGGCTCACATCTAATATTAAAAATCATCAAAATAAAAAAAAGCGTTTTTTGCGATTTGAGCGCCATCTTTCAAGAATCAAAAACAATTTTTCGGACAAAACCTTCTTTATTTAAATCTAGGAATCCGAATCTGCAATAAAAAATGGGGGTCCCCATTTAAATTTACAAAGCTCCCCCCCCTCCACTCCCCAGGGGTGGGGGGAAAATTTGCATTTGGTGTCAATTAATAGAATTTTTGAAATCTTTTTGGACGTATTTTTTCTTTTTTTGATTCGTTCCGTTTTACGCGAGATATTTGGGTGGTACGGGTGGTCTAAAACACCCTATATATACTTTCAAATCATCGATCATCCTAATTAATAGCTGATTAAGAATTCCTAAATAAAACATTTCTCCATTGTTGAGAAATACTTTCGGTATTTCGAGGTGTTTGAAGTAACCCACGATAATCATGGGTAGAAAATTCAAGCGAGGTCTTAGAATTTTAAAAAGTTTAGTTACTGCCGTTTCAGTTATATTATTTGCACACGCCCATTCTCTTAATTCAGCTGTTAATTAATTTGGAGAATTTCCAAAATTAATGTCTGGTAGTAGAATCGAATAAAAAAGAGATATTTTCTTCACAATCTGATATACTCTTCGTGGATGATAATACGGAGGGTGTCTCAGGAATAATAGGGAGAATGTTACAACACTAGTTGACGTTATTTTAGTTTCATTATTTTAGATCTAGTTTTCCGTTTTGCGTTCAATAGGTACTTGTTTAATTCTTGAGAGTTTTTGTTTTTTACTTAGCAACGAGCGTCTGATGTCATAAAAATAATAATAATTTTTTAATTCTGACAGATATGAAATGTAGAGTTGTTTTCAATAAATAAATGTGTTCCTAAACTAAAGTGGTGTTTGTGAGTTCGTTTATTGTGTTAGTATTTTACTGCTTGTCGAAAGTCGCAACTTTCAATCAATTGTTGAATACAAGTAGCGCATCACACGCTTTACGGATTTCCAGTCTCTTTCTGTAGGTTCTTCTATTTTTCGGCTTAGTAAACCAACAGCTACTACAATATCCGACCTGGACACAGTGGCAAGGTATGATAAAGAACCAATTACCTGTCTATATCTTTGATTATTTGGCATCTTAGAATTTTTATCTAGAATGGTGTTCAAATATCTCCATTGGTGTGATTGCTGGTTTTGCATCTGACAGACCCTAGCTCGCTGAGAAAGCAAAAATGAACCATTTTCTTCGCGTTCGACTTGTATACCGAGGTAATGTGCCACACTACCTAAATCCTTGATTTGGAAATGACTATTTAGTTTTGTACCCACCTTTTTAGTGATGGTCTCAGAAGAACCAGCAACAAGAAAGTCGTCCACGTAGACCAGAACATAAATAATTTCACCATTACTTTCCTTTCTTGAATATAGGCATTTATCAGCTTTAGCTTGTTCAAAATTTAATGCAGTCAATACTTCTGAAACTTTCTTGTTCCACATTCTCGCCGACTGTTTTAGTCCATAAATGCTTTTCTTCAAACATAGTACCTGATTTACCTTTCCAGGTTCAAGAAAACCTTCAGGTTGCTCCATATAAATATCTTCTTCTAATTCTCCGTTAAGATAAGCATTTATAACATCAAGATGTCAAATATGGAGTTTGTTTATTGCTGTAACTGCAAGTAGCACGCGAACAATGTCATGTTTTACGACGGGAGCAAAAGTTTCGTCCTAGTCCAATCTAGTCCAAATTTCTGAGTAAAACCTTTCGCTTCTAGTCGAGCCTTGTATGTGTGTACTTGACCTTGTGCATCAAGTTTTGCTTTAAAAACCCACTTCGACATAATTGATTTCTTTCCTGGTGATAGATTACTCAGCTCCCAAACTTTGTGGTGAATTAGTGATTTCATTTCTTCCTTGGCGGCTGATATCCACTGGTGTTTTTCTCGGGAAGATAATTGAATCATTTCTTCCCATGAGGCTAGTTCTTTCTCTTCAGTCGGCTGCAAAACATGTCGTTCTCCTTCTTGCTCAGCAATCATCTGTTGGTCTTTGTAATCCACTTCTGGCTGATGATGGCTTGATTCTTCCTCGACAATGTTAATAGTTTATACTTTATACTCCACTTAGTCTAATGTGAATATTATAAATATAACACATTTGTCCAGCAAGAACCACGTGGCGGTGGGAGTATGTGAAATGTATATTCGTATCAATTTATATAAATTTTCTGTATTTCCAAGTTTTATTTCAATAATTGTTTTAGGTTGATTAAGTGTGTTTTAAGCGAATATACGAATTTCTTTTCTTGCCGGGATTGGAAGGAAATTTAGGATTAGGGGATGTGTACACGGAATAGGAAATATAAAGTGTGGGAATAATAAATTATGAGGCGAAATTACTGAGATAATTCCCTCTTTAGCCACATGGCCACCCTTTTCAAACCGCTTTTATTGAGATGTATACCGTCTTCACGGGGTGGAAGATGTTGTTGCTATCTCGGTCTTTTATAAAATCTGAAACAAATTAAATAATTTAAATATAATACTAACAAAATGACTTATTTAATTAATTTACTTTGTAAATAGCTCGTCCCGTATCTCTCTATTATTGTGGCAAAATTCAAATAAATTTTACACCTTCGTGTTAGTCAGTTTAGCTGTAAAATTCCAATGTTATGTTAATATTATTCATGTAAAATCGCAATAATTATTGCATACCATTTTTTTAAATAGCGTCATTAAATTGACGAATACGGCGGCAGTGAGGTTATATAGGTTTATATTTGGGAAATGGTGCCACCGTCATCCAAACTACATTTCTCCCACGCAACCTTTTTGAAATGCCACATACCTAAGCCTTTTTTAAAGGCACGGACTGCAGTAAATAAAATTTTTTGTGCAACTGGTCAATTTCTACTAGTACAAACAATTATTCATGTTCCGAGCAAATTGACAATTTATTATAGAAAAGCTTTAATACATAAAAAATAGTACCTAGCGAATTTATTATATGATGTTCAAAATAACAATTTTAAAATTAATACTTACATATTATGTTCATTAAAAAATATAAAAACCGGACAGCTCGGGAATAAGTCTTACAAAGACTGATAAAATAGAAAGTACAAAAATAAATCAAAAACAATGGAGAATAGGTATATAGGTAAGAATAAGAAGAACGGAAAATAGTCTTAAAAAAGACTGATTACAATTAATATCTCAGGATAAAAAATCGAAATACAAATACAAAACCAAACGTGCGCCAAAGAGCGAAACGAGTGAACTATCGAGTTCGTAGTTTGTGCCGGTTAAGCCCTGCTGATATTTTTCTAAGTTTTTTATTTCGCTTTTTGAAGAATTTTGTCTTAGAGAATCCAAAATATCAGCAATAGTTGGATCATTACCGTAAGGGCAGTACTTAAATCCAAATTATTTATTAAATAATTATCGATTTCGAAGATGCAAGATTTTATTTCATTCACTGAATGATCAGGTACGTCCAATGCGCAAGATTTTATATCTTTCCATAAATAGTCAGGTGGATCCAGTGTCAGATTTACCACTAAGCTGAGTAGGCTATAGACTAGAGCGGCAAATTTTGAGAGACGGCAAAATTACAGATTTTTTATTTAGGTATATGTTTTTTTTCTATGTAACTTATTTATTTACTTATACCAAAGTAAAATATTCATAAAATATGTGTAACTTGCTACAATGTTACAAAACACAACTTGCAACATTGTTGTCCCTTATCCCACTTTTGTAAAATTGACCGTACATGACAAGTTTCGCCTTTTCGCGCAGGCGCAGCTCAGGGCTCTAGATCTCTGAATACATCTCTACGAACGCTATCGCCTTATCCCGAGTTCTCTGTAATACATTATACATTTCTTCAAAGTAAAGCAAAGCGTTAAGCGTTGGTTTAAATTTGAATACTGTATTATGCTTGGTGTTGGCTAGACATGGTGTTCCCAAGTAACATCAAATACCAGAAAACAATGTTGTATCGTATCAGCGAGTAGCTGTGTGACGTCTTTGATCGACGTCATGTTGACAGCTTAAATAGAAATCAAGTTAACGTTACTGTATAATGTCTGTAAAACATTAAAAATAACGTATAAGTGTAAGTGCTATATGACGTCATCCCTACATATTTTATTCACTATATATTCGGGATTAATAAAATAAATTATTACATTAAAGACATTTTTGTTTATTTTAATAACATAAAAATAAACATCATTTGCGAGATATAACAAGATAGGTACATTCATTCTTAAAACGAAAATACGTTGCGGTGCAATAAAAACAAAATATCTCATTACGATTAGACATAAAAAATGAAAATTCAGAATAGTATACAGATATGATTTAAAAGTAGTATTTTTTTCTTTTTTTTGGCATTATGAATGCGTTGCAGTGTATACATATAATAAGATAAGTATATTCATTCTTTTAAAAAAATACATCACTTTAAAAACGTTGCAGTGCAACAAAAATAAGACAAAAATATTATTACGATTAACATAAAAATTAAAATTCAGAATAGGTATAAAGATATTATCGTCGTAATTTTTTTTTAGGCATTTTGAATGCCTAAAAACGAGACTGCGATTCGGTGAAAATCAGCGCTCCCATTAAAATATATAATTTGTATCAAATTTATTTTTTAAAACTACTTTTACCAAGTGGTAAGTCTGTTGATCTTTTATTGAGTCTTTGTATCAAAGGTGAATTCTGATTTTTGTCTTTATCTAAGTAAGTTTCTTCGCGTACTTCTGAAATTAAAATATATAATTAGTATCAAATCTATTTTGTGAAACTACTCTTACCAAGTGGTAAGTCTGTTGATCTTTTATTGAGTTTTTGTATTAAAGGTGAATTCTAATATTTGTCTTTATCTAAATAAGTTTTTTCGGGTACTTCTGAAATTAAAATATATAAATATTATAATTAGTATCAAATGTATTTGGTATAACTACTTTTACTAATTGGCAAATCTGTGGATCTTTTATAGAGTCTTTGTATCAAAGGTGAACTCTGATTTTTGTCTTTATCTAAGTAAGTTTCTTCGCGTACTTCTGAAATTAAAATGTGTAATTAGTAATTAGTATCAAGTTTATTTTGTAAAACTACTCTTACCAAGTGGTAAGTCTGTTGATCTTTTATTGAGTCTTCGTATCAAAGGTGAATTCTCATTTTTGTTTTTATCTAAAGTTTTTTCTTTTAACGATTGTTTCTCAGGCAACGGCAAGGGCTTATTTGATATTCTTCTGTAACATAAGAAATTTCAAAAATATTGTATGTAATAATTTTATTTATACGTTATATTACTTTTTAGAGCCCGAAATAAACAATTCCAAATCAGCTTCTGTTTGATCTCTTGAATTGGTGTCATCCTCACCACATAATGTATTTATAAATTTTCGCTTGTTTGCGTTTCTTTTTCCTATTCCCAATGATCACTTCGATGTTTGAGAGCAAGATGATCCGTCCAACTCGAGCTTTTTCTGATACTTGTGACGTACTTTTGAGGTACGTAGCAATAATGTTGGCGTGAGTTATGCTCGGGCGCCAACGGTCGGATAGCAGATTCGAAGATGTTCCAGGAGTCCTTTGTTCGCACAATGAAAATCGTGTTTTGTAGTAAAAGATGTTTATTTGACAACACAATGACAATAACGTACAGATCAGTATTATTTCCAATGATCGGTGGGTCGGTCAGACTGGGTTCGACGCCGTACGTCAGAACGGCGTTAGCTATGGTGGCGGCGATGGTTCCAAAGTGATACTCTCGGTCGGTGGTTCCTCTGGGACGTGTTTTTCCAAAAACGACGCGGGGCGTCGCGGCGGCGGTGACGTGGTATCGACGTCGGGGAATCGTTTCTGAGTGCTGCGGTTCGGTTCTGGGTCCTCGGTTAAAACGACGCTTGGCGTCGCGGCGGAGATCGGTGCGGGTACCTGAAACAGTCGTCGTAGTCGATTCCCGACTAAACTAAAACTGTGATTATCTCAAAAACGACACCGGGCGTCGCGACGTTGATGGTCTCAATTAACTCCTGACAACGTCTGGGATCGGTTCCCGGTACTAACTCAAAACCGACGCCTGGTCGTCGCGACGGCGACGCTTAAGTATGTAGTACGGGTTTTCTCCCTGATGACGTTGGCGGTGCCGGAATTGTGTTCCGGGGCTTCGGAACCGCGTAATACAGAAAAACGTAATTTACTCAGAAAAGACGCGGAGCGTCGCGACGGCGGTAGTCGCGGAGAACTTCTGGTAGGGTCTGAGATCGGTTTCCGGTGTTATCTCATAACCGACGCCGGAGCGTCGCGACGGTGGAAGTGGTGACGTCAGGAAAACTAACAGGTGTTGTGAAAACACAACGCCAGGAAGGCTCACAGCCGTCACGGAGAGAGAATTAAGAGATTTTCGCGAGAGTTTAGTGGCGTCAGGGAAAGCTCGCAGCCGTTACGAGATTGGTTGTAGTAGTTCAGGAAAACTCACGGTCGATTATCGAGAAATACCGGGGAGTAACTCACTCCGGTATTCGCGATAGTCGCTCGGAAGCGCTACCTTAGTCGCGGAAAACTGTGACCTACAATGCTAGGATAACGTCAGGAAAACTCACAGCCGTTATAGTAGACACTCTCGGACTAGCCCAGGATATCTCGCTACTGGAAGGTTGAAAACCCACGAAAAGCTCACAGAGGTGTTTTCCGGTTTTCCAGTATGAAAACTCACGGTACTAGTGTCACAACTTTCCAAGAAAACAAAAGAAACGAGAAAGTAAATCACCTTGGTTGAACGGTCGGTGATGGCTGGAAGTCGGCTTCACCAGGGTCTCGGTCCATGGTATCTTTCTGATCGGTCTCGGTTCTTGATATATCTCTGCTGCTTGCTTGGTTCACTGTCACAAAATTGACTGTCTGTTTTACTGTCACAAAATTGACTGTCTTCTAGTGTCAAACCCGGCGGTTTATATACAAAATCATTAATTGGTTTAATGAATCCTGTCGGTTTATGTTCTAGACGGTTTGGCCAATGCTAAAGCATAGGGGCGACCTTGATAACTTGGATCTAGATCACGGGGTTCGGATATTTTGCTTATTCTACCCTAATTATCGGTGGAACAATTTATTAGTGTAGGATAAAAGATTTCCGGTCGCTGGAGTTAAAACTGCCGGAGTTATTGACAATTTTGCTCTCTCCACGTGGTCGCGAAATAAAAAAAACCGCTTCCTCTTACACATCTATAAATATGAAATAAATTTATTACAAAGTCACACTTAGCTTACAAACGTGTACTTACCAAATTGTTTTATAATATCGATTTCATATTTATCGTACTCGTACTTGTATTTTGTGTTATAATAATAATAATAATGATTTATTGCCCAACAGAAAACCAGTTACAGGGCTTAATACAAAAGAAAATATGAATATTATATATTTATACATTTAGTGAAATAAATGAAAGAACATTAATTAAATTATATTATATTAAATTAGGACATGAAAATATCTTCATAGTGTGATTCTGCATTACGAAATTGAATGTCCTGGGATACCTGGATGCTAATCTAGGAACATAGAATGGTATACATGAAAGTAAGTAGGGTACGTCAATTTTGTTCTGTAGAAGCATCCAAAGAAATTTAGCGCTACACATCTCTCTTCTAGACGACAACGAGGTTAGGGAATGACGTTGAAGGAGGTAATCCTGGTCAATACTTCTGTTTGGGTAGATTTTGTCTTTTTTGTAAGAGAGAAATTTCAAAACCCTACGTTGAATACGTCAGTATGAATATTCTTTCGTAAAATATAAACATAAATGGGTTAAATAATATAGCGGTTTATATCAAGGAAACCTCCCTTCACAATTCCCATTGTGTGTGTGTGTAAATACATTACAATAATAAAGATTTTGCAGATTCTGTATTTAGTCTATTTCTTTGTTTCCGAATTATTAAATCTGCTTTGGAAAATAGCCTCTCTGCAGGTACACTAGTAGCTGGTACACGTAAAAAATCGCGAGCCATTTTTGATAAAGATGGATATATATCTGCATGATTTTTCCACCATAGTAAAATATCCTATTTTTATTCGCACGCTTGGAATTAATATACATATTTATTTCTCTTTTCCAGTCGTCCGGAGATTTTTCTGAATTTTCATAAAGATATAATATATCCAAGTTGGTGATGGATCATTGCGGTCAGTCTGGCGTGTTATATGATTTTTAGTTTTAAATATTTCTTCAATTTTTTCTAATGAACTGTACAGTTCTTTTACCCAGGCTGTAAATTGAAAAGTTTCAATTTTATAACGAGGGTCAAGTATTAACACAACAAACTCAATTCGTTTTCTTGTAATGTTTTAATAATTTGTTTGGGCCACATTGGTAGGCAACAAATTTTCATCAAAAGCAGTCCTTTCTTCAATATTGTCTAAAGTTTGTATTTCTGTTTCCAATTTATCTATTAAAATATTAAAACCAACTACAACCATTGGAAGAGTTACATAACTTTCGCCTCCTAAAATTGTTGAAATTTTTCAATATGTTGTGTATTTCTTCTAATAAGTTCCAGTCATAAGCTAAATTTTTTAAATTTGTTAGTTCAATATTATTATCGCATAAAGCATTAATTGCAGGTCATTGCAATAGCTGTTTTTATCATATCGTTTGTAGAATAAAATTTTATGTTTAGTGTATCACTGCAACATTTTAATTTATAAGTCCACTGTTCACTTCTTTTTAATTTTTTAAATAAAAATCTTAGTTTATTTATAGAAGTTCCAGTATCTTCTGTTTCCAGATCGTCTTCCTCTAGTTCCGTTTCATTATCAGGTTCAGCTTTGATTAGTAAGTATGTGCTGCACTCCTAAATTAATTATATGAGCAAAACAGCGAAAATGACAATATTCCGAATTTGAAATAATTTCAGTTCTAGCCAATTCTTCTATAAAAGTTGTATTTGCTGATACGTTATCAACAGTTATTTTATTGTTTATATTAAAATCTTGTAGAAACGATGTAAATAATTTAGCAATATTTTCCTGTATGTTGTCCGTGCGATGGTATAAAATCAACCACAATAGACTGCAGATCCCAGTTCTCATCAATAAAATGAGCAGTTATGCCATAAAAAGATTTATTTGCAACTGATGTCCAACCGTCTCCGTCGATGGTAAACGAAAATTTGATGTATTTCTTTCTATTATGTGTTTAACAGCTGTCTTTATTTCGTTGTACCTACCTCTTTTCTACTTTCATGTGAAGTGCTGTTCTTCTTGGTACTTTCAAGTTATTATTAAAGAATTTAAATAATTCTTGAGTTCTTTCATAGTCGAAAAAACTGTAAGGTATACCTAACAGCTACCCAGTCTACAATTTTTTCATCCAAAGTGTTTTGTACATTTACAGGTGTCTGCAAAACAAAAAAATATTATTTTATAATTATTAAATAATAAGCGAAAAAAAGTACAAAAGATAAACTAAATAATATATCACAATGGTTAAGGGCGGATCAATATTTATTTCATTAATTTGATTTATTTGGTATAATTTTTTGCTGTATTTGACTTGTGGTTGTAAAAGATTTGATATAACTAGTCATTATTTTGATTACTTTATAAATATTAGGTTTTTTAACATTCCAATATTTTCACTATTTGTATATTATTTTGTATTTTTGTAATCAACTGATACCTATACCTTTCATAGTCATTTTTGTTAAAATAGTTTCTAATTAATATATTAAGTTAAACTAAATTTATGGTATCCAATTTTTTTTAAATTATACTGAATGCTGCATGAAATTAAAGGTCTTATAAATTTAAGTTTAAAAGCTTATGGTCGCAGAAGAACAGTTCTGGCCACAACAGATTTTTTGATTTTATATGAAATTTCTCTTACCTTGAATAAAAAGTTTAAAATACTGGACTGACTTTGATTTCCAGCTTTCGATTCACAAGTGGAAGATGTATAACTATTCGGAAACAACATTATTATATTGGGCTTTATGCTTGGACATCAGATGTTTCTTCAAACCACTTGTATTGGAAGTCACTGTGCGGCAAATAAGTCTTATCCAATATACTATCATCACTATCAAAATCATGTCCATCCATTTTATGAACAAAGGTATTTAGCAATCTGCTTCCGGAGATAATCTGAAATATGCAAATCATATCGAATTGGATTATTTCCCTCAAAATTTTAAATTAGAATTTTCTTAGAATGTTAGTAATTAAAGAGCCAAAGATTTCCATTGTTGGTATTTATCGGTATTTATAGGTATTTATATAACAATAGTAGGTTAGGTACTCAATAAAAAATAATGAGACCATTAATTTCTGTGATATACAATTATTGAAATTTATTGTTTTATCATATGGTTGCCAAATTATAAAAAGTTTAAAGAAGTTCACAGTTTACACGTTATAATATGCGCGAACAACAAAAATATTTGAATTATGAAAAGTTGATTTTATTTTATCCAATTTAACAGATATTTTTGAAATATTTCCGTGTTATTTATTTTAATTCTTTAATTGTCCAATGCAGATAATATTGTATTTTAGAAACAGAGTCAGTTTGATTATTCTTGATGATTCTTTCATCAACAATTTAAAAAAAATTGTTTAATAGTTTGTAAAACGCTATGAGCATAAGTATAAATGCAGTGTGAAAATTATTTATTGTATGCGAAATATTAATTTTTAAAAGTCTAGTTTTTAGCTCAAACAATGGATTTTTATAACAATTATAATTATAATTTGTTTCATTAATAGGTACAAAAAATGCATGATTTTGAGACGAGTAAGACGATCTTACGAGTCTCAAACAAGCATTTTATGTGTGAATGAAAATGAAAAGAGTCTTGTCAAGACTCAAGAAAGGCTTGTCGAGACTCGACACTAGTCTCGTCGCGTCTCGAATTTTTGAAACAAGACTAGATGATGGTCTCATCACGACTTTTCGAGACGAGACGAGACCAAGACTGGTCTTGAGTATTGTGGCAACATAAATTTTTTGTACTAATAACTATCTACCTATCATTAAAATGTACCGCGCAGAAGTTTTAGTTGACATAATTCCGTCTGCCTTTGTACATGATTCCTGAAAGAAAGTTAATTTGATTAAAATATTATTATCAATAAATAGTAAAATAAATACATACTTCAAGTATAAGTAGGTAGCATGTCATGCAAATCTTTGAAATAAATTTCTAATGCTCGCATTGCTTCTATAATTTCGTTTGTACTTGTTATAATAGATTTTATTTCGTTATTTCCTTGAGATTTGAAATATGTCACTATATTATTAGCTTTGTTTCCAAGAAATTCTAATTTTGATTCAATCTGAATCTGTCAGTTTATTAAAATGCCAAAATGAGGTTTTTGTTTCAAAAAGGATTGACCAGTTATTTTTTATTTCGAGAACGCTTGGAGGTTTCTCATTATTCAAAAAGAGTCTCTGGAAGGGATAAGTTTCTTCTAAATACTTGTTTATAAGTTCAACATTTCTTTGATCTTGTACTAATAGTGTTAGTTGTTTAAAAAAATCTTTTTTAACTGGTTCTGTTACTTCATTGTTCACACTTGGTTGCCAGCGACTGCAGCCAGCTTTTCGTTAAGATGTTATTATTCTTCCTTTCTTTTTGATACTTCTAAATATTATCTTTATCTTCATCCTTGTGTGGCCTTTTTCTGTATTGTATGTGATCTTCTAGTTTTTTGAATATGGTATTAAAATCTTCTCCAATATCTATACCATCGTCATCAGTATCCATTAATGAAGAAAAATGAGAACAAATTCTGTAAGAAATCACTCTTAAATTTCTTTTTCTTGCGGGCATGTAATATGACTCACATCGTACCCTGACAATTCATCAGTTGATTAGTTTCAAAAACGTAGAAAAAACTGTTATATACAGTTTTAGGCATCGTGTTTGTATTTATTTTTGGATCCTAATTTAAAAACAAGAGATAGCTGGAACTGTATTTGACACAAATTTTTACGTTTCAAAACCTATGGTACCTACAACCAGTGTTGCTAGCGGGTTTCAGTGAAAATTCTCTCATAGTTCCTAAAAATTGTCGCTACGCGGCCGCTACATATCTTCTAGTTAAATGTTGCTACAATATGATATTTTCTATAATAAAAGTAGTTTTCTTTTATGAAAAAAGGTATATTATATTTTCTAACAATACACTAAATAATACCTAGGTTTAATAACGAAAAATAAAAGATAAAAGTTAATAATTATTAAATAAACACGCACTATTAATTAAACTTAAAACACTAATTATACACTAAGAATATTTATTTACACACTTAACACTACTAGGATTATTTATTTATACACTGTAATTATTTATTTAACTACTAGATAACACTAAACTCTATTTATGTCACAATACATGAATATTTAGTTCTATTTATGTCACTATTCAACCGTAGACTTCTATTTATGTCACCATGCTATCGTAGACTGACCCACCGTCCGCTCGGGTAGCGTTTATATATCCACAGCCGGTAATTCTGGTAGATTCCATAAATTCCTTCCAGAAAGTCATTAAATTTTATTAACGTATCGCGTGACCTGATGAATCATCCCCCTCTTGCGTCATCACCACAATAGCGCGCCGGCTAGACAATGCAAACTGGTCCGTGCATGTCGCTTAGCCGCCGCCACCCAGGCGCCGCTCGTTACATTGCTCCCTCCTTAAGACTGTTTCGTCCCGGAACAGTCCTCGATGACGAAATCTACATGCATCACCCTTGATGCATCCGGATGTCTTGAATAAGTGACAGTTCACGGTCGGTTCTGTGTTGACTTGTCTCTTTGGGTTGAAGCTGCAGATGAGGATTTCAATTCCAGTATACCGGAAGAGGATCTCTAACATGTTCCTCACAATCCTCCAATCCAAGCCATCTAGTCCACAGCCTATCTTCGGTAAAGCCAGCTTCATGATGTCGTTGTCCAATAGGTGGTCCTTCAGATCGCACAATGAATTCCACAAATTTCGATACAGTGGCTTCTGGTTTGATTTTGCCTTCGTAACTAAGTAGTAAATGTATCGTTTGTGTTCCACGTCATTATCCCTAAGTCGTACTGTTCTTCCGACGGATGGACGTTGGTTGGCCAGTTCTTGTAGTCGTCCAAACTTCTTCTTGAAGACAGTAGCGATTCCGCGGGACATTTTCGTGTCTTCGGCTATGCAGTGACCAAGGGAATAGTCTGGTGAAACCGTGAATAGGTCTAGATGTTCCTCTCGGGTAACGCCATACCGAGCTTTACGGTTAGTGGAATAAGTTTCCATGAAATCTTCGAATGTAGGTTCTTGGGCTTCAATTCTTCGAACCGTAGCTCCACGATAGTCTTCATGGTTATCGCCGGCGAAAGGAGCTAGACGATTAAAATGTACTACTCGCGGCTTCCCATTAGGCATTTTTCTTATCAGGTAGATGATGTCGTTAATCTTCTTGATTATTTCATAGGGGCCTTCTCAATTCTTCTGCAGCTTCGGCGATAATCCGCGACGCCTCTGCGGGTTATACAACCACACCAGATCTCCAGGTTGGTAACCACCTTCGTCAGCCCTGATGTCATAATGATCCTTCATCCTGTCGCTGGCAACCTGAATACTTGTACGGAATGGTTCATGAATGTCATCCATTCTTCTTCGCAAGTTGGTGACATAATCCTCCCCAGCCAAATCTTCTCCAGGTTTGCTGCCGAATACCAGGTCACATGGCAAACGTAATTCACGTCCGAATAAGATGTTAGCAGGTGTCTGTCCTGTCGTCTCGTGTACGGATGAACGATAAGCCATCAGGAACAGATGCAGATGTCGGTCCCAGTCTCTTTCATGGTTAGAGACAACCTTTGATAGATATCGGTTGATAGTTCTGTTCATTCGTTCGACCATGCCGTCGGACTGCGGATGTAGTGCAGTTGTCCTAGTCTTGTTGATTCCCATTATCTTACAGATGTTTTGGAAAAGGGCAGACTCAAAATTTCTTCCTTGGTCGGAGTGTAGTTCACGAGGGACTCCAAATCGGCAAATACATTCTTTTACCAGAACTTCAGCAACAGTGACGGCTTCCTGGTTAGGTAATGGATAAGCTTCAACCCACTTGGTGAAGTAATCCATAACGACTAATATGTACTTGTTTCCCTCGTCGGATTCCGGGAATGGTCCGGCTACATCAATCGCAATGCGCTCAAATGGACTGCCAACATTGTATTGACGCATTGGAGCTCTTCGTCGCTTATGTGGCCCGTTAGTTCCAGCGCAAGCAACACACTTCTTGCACCACTCTTTAACATCTTCTTTGCAATTCACCCAGTAAAATCGTTGGCGCAATCTTTCCACGGTTCTGTTGACTCCAAAATGTCCTCCTCCAGTTCCATCATGGATTTCCTTCAACACTTCCGGTACTCGGCTCCGTGGAACAATCAGCTGAGTTTTCGTCTCAGTACCTTCGGTGTTCTCCATCACACGTTTCAGGACACCTTCTTCAACCACAATAGAGTCCCATTGTGCCCAGTACGATTTTACTTTCCGGGAATGTGGTGCAACATTTTCCCATGCTGGCTTTTCTTCACTATTCTTCCAATCCAGTATGATTTTCAAATCCGGGTCATTTTCTTGGTCTTGGCGCAGGTCGTCTGGATGCCATCTATCGTCAACTACTGTTGTCCTCGCGACGATGGAATGTTTTTCTTCTACTCGGCTACAGTGTTTACATTCCTCCTGACATGGTTTTTCTCGACAATGCGTCTGCATTACGATGGCTCGTTCCTGCTCTATGTTCAATCACAAAGTCATATTCCTGCAGTCGTTCAATCCATCTGGCTACTTGACCTTCAGGATTCTTAAATTGTAGTAGCCATTTTAGAGCA
Source organism: Agonum fuliginosum (assembly GCA_947534325.1). Taxonomy (NCBI): domain Eukaryota; kingdom Metazoa; phylum Arthropoda; class Insecta; order Coleoptera; family Carabidae; genus Agonum; species Agonum fuliginosum. The sequence goes on from OX384044.1 coordinate 10,774,343, forward strand.
GCGTGGTCGGTTCTAATAAGAAATCTTCTACCGTACAAGTACTTGTAGAAATGTTCAATGGACTTTACGACTGCTAATAATTCCTTTCTGGTGACACAATAATTTCTTTCAGGTTTTGACAATGTCTTGCTGAAGTAGGCAATAACCTTCTCATGTCCGTCTTGTATTTGGGAAAGAACACCGCCAATTCCAACGTTGCTGGCATCTGTGTCTAGTATGAACTCTCCTTCTGGCAACGGGTAACTTAAAACAGGTGCGCTTGTCAAGAAATGTTTCAGTTGTTTGAATGCGGCTTGACAGTCCGTTTCCCAGATGAATCTTCGGCCTTCTTCAGTAAGCTTCGTCAACGGTTTCGCAATGTTGGCAAATCCGGGTACGTATCGTCGATAATAGGTGCATAAACCAAGAAAACTTCTCAGTTCATGTTTGTCTCTGGGTACTGGCCAGTCTTGAACAGCTTTTATTTTCCCGGAGTCTACTGCAATCCCTCTGCCGGAAACGATGTGTCCAAGATAATGAACTTCCTCCTGGTATAGGTGACATTTCTTCGGGCTGAGCTTCAGATTGGCCTTTCTTAATCTTTGGAACACCTCTTCTAAATTCTTCATGTGGTCCTCAAACGTTTTTCCGACCACAATAATATCGTCGAGGTAAACCAAACAGGTTTTCCACGATAGTCCAGCTAAAACGGTTTCCATGAGTCGTTCGAAAGTTGCAGGGGCATTGCAGAGCCCAAATGGCATAACAGTAAATTGCCAAAGTCCCGTGCCGATGGTGAAGGCTGTCTTCTCTTTATCCTTTGGCTCCAATCGACTTGCCAGTAACCGCTTTTTAAATCCAACGTGGAGAAAATCATTGATCCAGCCAAAGTGTCCAATGTATCGTCTATTCGGGGTAGCGGGTAGCTGTCCTTCTTCGTCACGTTGTTAAGTTGACGATAATCAACGCAGAATCGTGTAGATCCATCCTTCTTCTTCACTAACACCACTGGTGAAGCCCATGGACTACTTGAAGACTCAATCACGCCTTCCAACTTCATGTCCTCAACTATTCGCTCTGCTTCTTCTCGCTTTGCCAGTGGTAATCTTCTTGCTGGTTGGCGGATGGGTCTTGCTTCTCCGGTGTCTATTTTATGGCGGACCACGTTGGTTCTTCCCTTGGAGTTCTTGTCATACTCAAATACGTCCTGATATTTCCCGATTAAATTTTTCGCCTTGGTTTTCTGGTTGGCGGTCAATACTTGGAATGATGACATTTGATTGACTAATGTGTCCGGGATTTTACTGCATGTCGTTTCCTTGGCCGTAACAGTTCGAATAATCGAGGAAACTGATGAACATTCCCCTACGTTTGTCCCACTTTTAATAACAACGGGATAAAAATTAATGTTCATTACTCGAACCGGTACTATCTTCTTTGCTTTTATTAGTGATTTTCCAATCACAACTCCAGGCCCAGTTCTGGTATCATCATTCTTGGGCTCCAGCATGACAATGTTTCCCTCGCAGAAACTACCCTCTAGTCTTCCTTCTACGATAGTCTCGCTTCGCTCTGGGAGGGTGACATCTTCGGCTATTACCACACGTACAGCTTCGTCGTCCCGTGGATGCAATACGAGTTCTTCTTCGTTGACCACCATCACGCCACTCTTGAGGTCCTGCTTGAAACCGTGCTTCTTCATGATGTCCATACCAAGAATGAGTTCATCTTCTACGTCAGCTACCAGCACACGATGTTCAAAGGAGGTATTCCCGATAGTGATGTTCAAATCCAGTTCTCCAGATGCGGTAGCTTGTTCCCCTGTAGCTGTACGTAATCGCCACTTGGTTGGATGGAGATGTGTCTTGCCAGTTCTTTTTGCTATGTCGGGACGAATAATTGTCATCGTCGCACCCGTATATAGCAACATTTTAAGTGGTCTTCCGTCAGTACAGCCATCCACATAGATGCTGTTGGCTTGATGATGAAGGGATGCAACATAGCCGATGGAATGTGGAACTACTTGTTTACGGGTCGAATCATCTTCTTCTTTCTTCATTTCGGTCTTCTTCAACTTCTTGCAAAGCCTTTGCGGATGACCGAGCTCATCACAATTCCAGCAACGTAGTTTTCTTCTTTCCGGAATCATTTCGTTGACGATTCGACGCATTCTCTCTTCTAAATCTTCCACGTTCTCGGTTCTCTCAGCATCAATATTCCTTACTCTGGATTGGTTACGTGAAGCTTGTTTAGCGGCTTCATGCTCTAACGCAATTGACAATGCATCACTTATTGTTTTTGTGTGCGCTATTCTTAAAGATTTCTGGATTTCGCTGTCTCGGATTCCGCTGACAAATTGTTGTATAGCCAGGGTCTGCATCACGCTTTCCGGAGCATCAGGGAATGCGAGGTGAACCAAACGAGATATGTCAGCTTCGAATTCTTGAAGTGTCTCTTTCGATTCCTGATATTTGTTATTCAGTTGCGTCTGGTACACCTGTTTCAAATGTGCATTGCCATACCGCATATCCAGTTGTTTGCCTAGAAGTTCGTAGTCTTCTTGCTCTTCTGGTTTCACCGTTTGAATAATATTGAGGGCTTCTCCTTGTAAGGCAAGGCCCAGATTACTAGCCTTCTCCTCTGATGACCAACCATTTATTTTAGCAGCTATTTCAAATTGCCTCAAATAATTAGGCCACGCTGATTTTCCGTCATATTTTGGAGCTTTCACGTGAGATGTCGAATTGTGTTCTGCTTTAATGGTTCTTTCTATTTTAACCCCGTCTCCTTTGGTCGCTTCGGTTGTCGACATCGGCGATGACGTAATTTTGGATAAATTTCCTTCTAATTGTTCAACCTTCTTGTCATATTCTTGCTTCAAGTTCTTTAAATTCTCTTCTAATTTTTCTTCTAAAATTCTAGAATTTTCTATAATTTTTTCTTTGAATTTTTCTTCTAAGCTTCTAGAATTTTCCATTAATTTATCTTCCAAAATTCTAGAATTTTCGACTAATTCTTCTTTTAATGTTCTAGAATTTTCTTCTAAAGTTGCGGCTAATTCTTCCTTCAAAATTCTGGAATTCTCTTCACACTTTCTAGAACTCTCTGTTATTTCTTCTTTCAATGTTCTAGATGTTTCTGTAAATTTCTCTTCTAAAGTTGTAGAATTTTCTGTTAATTCTTCTTTCAGCTTCTGTTCTAATGTTCTAGATGTTGCAGCTAATTCTTCTTTCAAAATTCTGGAATTCTCTTCACACTTTCTAGAACTCTCTGTTATTTCTTCTTTCAAAGTTGCGGTCAATTCTTCTTTTAAATTTCCAGTTGTTGCGGACAATTCTTCTTTTAAATTTCTAGAAGTTTCTTGCAGTTGTTCGGATACGCTACACGCAACTTCAAGTTCCTCAGGATTTTCACCAGCATCTTCTAGGGCTTTTCGTAGACGCTGTTGAAGTACGATCTTGACTCCCGCTGTGTCTAGATCCCGTTCTTCTAGTTCTTTCTTCAATTCAGCCACTTTTAAGTCACTTAATTTAACTCTCTTTGTCGCCATTTTATTTATTATTAATTACACTTCACAGTTTATTAAACCCCACACCTGACACCAATTGTAACGGTTTTATTTATTTAGGTGAAGTATAAAATCAGTAAAACACGAATATTTATATAACAAGTTTAATAACGAAAAATAAAAGATAAAAGTTAATAATTATTAAATAAACACGCACTATTAATTAAACTTAAAACACTAATTATACACTAAGAATATTTATTTACACACTTAACACTACTAGGATTATTTCTTTATACACTGTAATTATTTATTTAACTACTAGATAACACTAAACTCTATTTATGTCACAATACATGAATATTTAGTTCTATTTATGTCACTATTCAACCGTAGACTTCTATTTATGTCACCATGCTATCGTAGACTGACCCACCGTCCGCTCGGGTAGCGTTTATATCCACAGCCGGTAATTCTGGTAGATTCCATAAATTCCTTCCAGAAAGTCATTAAATTTTATTACCGTATCGCGTGACCTGATGAATCATCCCCCTCTTGCGTCATCAACACAATAGCGCGCCGGCTAGACAATGCAAACTGGTCCGTGCATGTCGCTTAGCCGCCGCCACCCAGGCGCCGCTCGTTACAATATCTTTATATGTAATCAATTCTTTAGACCTTTGGTTTCATTATGTAAAAATGTAGCATTTTAAGAATAATTATTTATTAAGATATATTCATTTTTAAAAAAGTTCAGAATCGTACCAATTTGCCTCCAAGGTGTAGGTACAATGGTACATGCCTGTGCCACATTGGTACATACGCACTGAGAGAAATATATAATAATCAGTATTAAATATATATTAACTATTATTACATTTTATATTACGATTTGTGACAGCACTGCAGATTGCTACAGAAAATAAATTTGTTTATTAAAAATAACATAGTAGCAGTAAATATACTGAGATGATAACAATACGTTATAACACTAAGTTTATTATTAAAGACAAGTATTTTTAATAATAGCTGCAGCAAAATCGGATAGTTGACTTTAATATATATTCGGTGTTGTAAAATATTCAAATATTTTAGTGATTATTAAAAATATATTTATATGTAATACATGAATAATAACCGTAAATATACTGTATTGCTGTAGAAATTAAACGTTTATTAACCCTTAATAACTGTATATTAAAATGAATATTGCTCATTAATATAAAAGATATTTGTCGCAAATATAAGGATAATAATAAAATTTGGTAAATTATGGATTTTGGCGACAGAAAAGGCTTGAGTTTATCAAAAAATACTCATAAGATTGGATTTAAAATAAAATTAACAACCTTATGAGTATTTTTTGATAAACTCAAGCCTTTTCTGCTGCCAAAATCCAAAATTTAACAAATTTTATCATTCACCGAAGTCGGCGTTACTACTTCTTCTTAACGATAATAATAAAATTACACATAATATATAAATAATTATATATTTAATAAAATTAACACTTACATTAAGATTTATTGACATTTATATATAAGTATATAGGTACCTATGTACAAAGTACAAGTATATAAATTTGTATTTTAAGATTTAAACAAATTAAATACTATTATTACATAGACTATTTGTAAATATCTGGAGACTCGTGTTACGCACAATTATAGATTTCGTAATGAAACATAATACTTTCCATTAGAAATAAGAGCTAATAAGACAGGTGAATATTCAACTAAATTATCTAATAATATAAAACACAAATCATCAGTCATAAAAACTTCGAAGCTTTGATAATGGTCATCAAAATAAGAAGAAAACAACTGTCGACAAATAAAGCCAACTTCATTTGACTTATTAATAATTATATTTTGTACAACACCAAATACTGGCATTTCACCTTGATCAATATATAAAGTATAACCAGTTCTGTAAACAGTACCATTTCGTTGTATCCATTTAACACTCTGAATGCAAGTTCTAAATGTTTCAGGTATACGACCAAGTTCAAATGAAATAAGCTCGGATATATTTGAAATACATATAGATGCACCATTTATAGTATCATTATTAAAACCATTATTAAGGGTTAATCTCATGCAGTACTTAAGTTGATGTTTTAATGAAACTGTATGACATATATTTATACGCGAAGCTTGAATATTAGCAAAAAGTTTTGTTTCGCAATGTTTTGATTCAAACCTCATACTCCATATGTGAATCAGGGGTCCAATCATTTTTATTATGTGTGGATAGTGTACCATGTGATGGTGTTTAGGTCTTAATGGCATGTTAAACAAATCTAAATATAATTTGTGATGTTCATCGATTAATGTTTCAAGTAAAACAGAAGTATTTTTTTGGAGAGCAGGTGCACACACAATAGACACTATTTCCCTTAAACGAATATATAATTGCCAATATTTGTGTTCTAGCGGAACTAAAGAACCAAATATAAGACCACTATACCGAATGAAGCACAGCATTTCTGCAGCAGACATTTTTAAAGATTTGTTTTTTAAATTTTCTTTCGTGATTAGAGGAGGTTTGTTCTTGGACTCAAAACTGTAGTTAAAATATTCAATATTTTTGTTTAAAATTTCTAAAGTGAAAATTTTGTCGGAATTTATAAAATGATTTATTAACAGAGCCATTTCTAAATTGCAGACACCCTCGAACATATCATGCATTATGTCTACACTGGCGTTTCGTGTTACGTGAAAATTATGTACCTATTTCATTCCAAACGCAATTTTCTTTTATTCCAGTTTGTGACAGATCGTTCATTTGTACATCTTCATGATATGATTGTATATCCCTCATTAATGATTTATCTTCTTGAGTACTTAATTTTAGATTCTCTTTTGAAATTTTACAAAACCGACAGGGAAAATTTGCTCTAAAGCTCTCGGAAAACCCCAAAATTGTATGTAATCCAAGATTATCGCCTAATAAAATCTGCACTATGGAATAAATTGCATAAAAAAATATTTTCTAGCAAAGATTTATACTCAGGAGGTATACATGCTATCAAAATATATAAATAATGGTAAAGTAATTTTTGTATCATCTTTAGAAATTTTGTGTTTCCATAAACCAACAACAAAGATTTCATATACGAAATTATAGTGTGGAAAACATTGGGAAGTTCAAGAAATTTTTTCAATACTAAATTTAGTGGTATGAATTTAGCTTTAATTATTTTAGGGGCAACAACTGTATTTTGATTTTGCTGTATACGATGGCCGATTATATAATCTAGAGGCCATATTAAGTTTCCAATGTCACTTAAATATTTAAAACGCATATGCTCTGTATTTAAATCATTAAATATATTAGTAAGACAGTCAAAATTATTTTTAATTGTATTTAAATCTTCGTCGTTTGTAAAATTATTTTCAACTAAATTTATAGTGTTAGTACGTAACAATGTAACCGAATACATAAAAAAATCATTTAAATAACAAATAAATTGTTGGACTTGTTTGCGTGTAAAAATATTTTCCCCGTATAACTTAGCAATCAACTGCTTACGTTGTTCGTCTATAATATTTAAAAAAGTATTTACCAATGGGTCTTCAATTTTTTTATTTTCAATATTAGAAATATTTGAAGAGCTACTTCCACTTGAACTTGGTTGCTGTATGTGTATGTCAATGATATTATTTTCATTAGGTCCAATTTCTAGAGTTTTCTGAGGTAGATGTATAACAATATATTTCTTGAACGAATTTAAAGAACTGAATGCTCTTGAACATCCACTCTGACAACATCTATATTGGCTATTATTTTTTAAATTATGGAAAAATCTATAATGAGTCACCAGATATTTAATGAATTCAGTTTTACAAGAACTTGAAAATTCGAACAAAATAAAGAAAAATAAATTATTGAATATTATTTGAAATAATAAAATTAGTTTACAGGTATAGGTATAATCCTCTCCAAATCGGCAATTAGTGTTACAACGGATACAGCATCTTTGTCCCACTTAGTTGTAATTTTGTATATTGCTTTTTGAATGAAGGTCCAGACGTGGTGACACTCTACTGGATATTCGGCATTTGTTGAATGAATTATTTTGAAAACAGTATCCACTGCTTTTAGCGGATTTTCAAAATTGTACACTATGTCGTTTATAAAAACGTAACAGGCTATATTTTCTTGTAGATTGCCAACTATTGCCCAAAATGGTTGTATTGGAGTACTCGTTTTACTTAACTTCTGTCTTCTTTCTTCTATGCTTTTCTCAACATCCGCATATGACTAAAAAAAATTGAAATGAATAGTTAACATTATATTATAGGTAAGTATTATGAAGTAGTAATAATTAAAGGGTACCTACATGTTTGTGTAGCATGAAGCTTTCTTCGACCTCTAACTTCGATGGTCTCCAAGATCCTTTTTTGCTAAAACTTTTCACGGAAATGGGTGAAAATAAGTGTGGTAATAATTTTAATGCCAAAATGTTAATATCTGGAAAAACATCATATAAAAAAAATTGTTAAATTTCACAGACCGCTATATGTTTTTTCATTAGAAGAAGCAAATTTAAATCTAATGCTACGAATTACTCGAAATTCGACATTAATTCTGTGACGTTATTGATAGCTGATGAAGAAATTTTGATGATGATTGTAATGTGGTGCCCCAGCCAATAACAAGTATAAAATTTTGTTTAAAAAATTTAAATATACGTCTTCGAATTATTAAAAACAAGAGACACAGTATCAAACGTACTTTAAGTGTGACTACAGAGCAATTGAATAGCATTATTTTTTACCAGGGTTATAAATAATTTTCTTGACATTTTTTGCAAATTAAATATAAAAAAAAATTTATTACCTATGCTCCTGTCAATATCCAATTTTATTTCTCTTTCATCAGCTAATTTCACTATTGCTGGTGCTACTCTAGGCCAATTTGTATAAAACGTTTCCTGGTGTCCAGAGTGCAAATAATCAAAATCACTGCGAAGCTATAAAATATTTAAATAAAATAAATAAAAGATACTAAAGACTAATGGTAGTATTTTGTACAAATCTATATATAGTAAGTATTATGGAACTATAAAACTAGACATATTTAATAACATCGTAATTAAATTAATAACAATCCTATGTATGCTTTGATATTGTTCACTATTTCTGTTTATAGATTTATATAAAACATGGATTTAAAATGAATACTATACATAAGTTAGGTAATATAATTATTAAAAAATATTTACCAATGTAAACCCATTTGGCTGACTCAGGCATGGAAATGTTTTAAAATAATCAGCAATGGTGTTATTCTGAAAAAATTTCAAGCGCTCTTT
>OX384044.1:11534010-11682385 GCA_947534325.1 Agonum fuliginosum
TTATATATATATATATATATATATATATATATATATATATATATATATATATATATATATATATATATATATATATATATATATATATATATATATATATTATATATATATATATATATATATAAGTTACATCACCCTTTCCCATAAAACTTGCTGACTCCAGACCACGTGTGTCCCGCCAGAGGCCAGACACCCTGCCACTAAGCTACAAGACTCCTAGAAATAGGAAACCCTTTTTCCCATGATATGTTTACTTTATAAATCTAATACAATGTACTAGTTAGTTATGAATTATCGCCTGTAGTGTTAACAACTAAATCTGATTAAATATTTTTGTCTCTAAAAACTTGTACTTATAAAATAAACAAATAAAACTTGTTTTTTAATAAGTTTGTTAAATAAAGATATTTAACTGGCGCAGTCTGGACGGATTTTTTGAACGTAATTTCTAAAAATTACGGTCCGTTTCAACGGTTTATCAAAAGTTGAACCCAACGCAGAAGACAGAAGCTCCAAGTGTTCCAACAACGACGAAAGAAGAACGAGCGAACATCGACCTTCCAAGTCAAAGGCTGAATAATACAAACCTACAGTTGGCATCACTCCAATGGACAAATTGATCTTCTCAATCCTGTAAGTACCTATGTCAGACAGAGACTTTGATGATATTGTAAATTCAGACTCAAATTCTAACACTGATACAGAATCGGATTCCTCTGACTCATACTCAATTATCGATCCAAACGCAATTATCGTTATCGATAACCTTGTAGAACAAATCAATAATTTAACTATAGAAAACATGGCTCCTCCTCCAGTAAAAAAAGAATACCTGGACATGATCCCAGACTTCTATGGAGATAATAATTTATTACCACGATTTGTTCAACTTTGTGAAAAATTATTAACTAAATTCTTTAATACTGTAGACACTGCAGATTTTCAAAACGAATATTTGATATCTACTATTTTGTCTAAAATTAAAGGTGAAGCTGCAATAAATGTTGCTAGTTGTGACACAAATTCATGGGACAGTATAAAAGAAGCATTGCTAAATTCGTATTCTGATAAACGAGATTGTTATACTTTAGGAATTGATTTAACTGAACTCAAACAAGGTAATGAAACGGCATTTGATTTCCATAACAAAATAAGAAATATTCTAAATTTACAAATTTCCTATGTAAACACGCACAATGCTACAGAAGCAGAAACTTTGTCAAAACATTTTAGAGAATACGCACTTAGAGTTTTGTTAAGAGGACATAAAGAACCCTTAGGCACTCTTATGCGAACTAAAAAGCCTAAAGATCTTAATGAAGCATTAAACATGCTTACTAATAACTTTCAATTAGAAACTACTATACGCACACAATCTAAACAATCGACTAACACAATCAGACACAAACAATTACAAAACAATTCTAACAGATCTAATACTTACCAACCACAAAGATCAATAACATCATACAACCCTGTATATCAAAACAGATCTTTCACTCAAAATCCCACTAGTAACGTTCCTAAACAAAACGTATTCACATCAAATACTAATCAAAAATTTCCTAAACCTACACCAATGAGCATTAGCACTAGACAATCCTTCACACCAAGAGCCGGTCCCTCAAGCAACAATGCTCCACAACAATACCAATACCGACAACAACCACAAAAACCTAATTTCATATCAGAAGAACTTTTTAATACAGAAATTATAGAACTAGATCCCGACGAACAAAATTTTGACGACACGTCATACGAATCAGATCAAGATTACAATAATTATGCCGAAATCGAACAACAAAATGACGCGAATCATTTTTTAGCGATTACTGCCTCGGAAAACAAATAGAACTTATGAATTTAACATATAATCAAAGTGAGTTACCTTTTGTTATATTCCCTGAATATAATTTAAAAGCATTAATTGATACAGGTAGTACAAGATCATTTATTAAACCAGAAATTGCAGAAAAATATTTTAGTAACAAAATTAAAAATGACCCTTTTAAAATTACCACAGCTCACGGAACATCAATCGAAAATTTTAGCCTTCTTTTGCCATGTTCAAAATTATTTAAACATCCAAATGTCATACTAAAATACCATCTCTTTGATTTTCACAATCAATTCGATATTTTACTTGGTTTAGATAATCTAAAATTTTTAGAAGCTATAATTGACTTGACTAGAGATAAAATTATAACACCCACGCAAGAAATAAACATTCACTATCATAGAATGATTCCACTCTCACGTTACACGAATTTACCACCAAAATCAGAAAAAATAATTAAGCTATACGTACAAAATGTCGAGAACGGAGACGCATTCATACCGGAACTAAATGTTAATAATTTAACAATCCCAGAAGGTATTACTAAAATTGAAAACCACCAAATTTATTATCCAATAATCAATAATACTAATGACGAACAAATAATAAATTCAGAAATCAAAATCATTGGGAAACCCCTTGAAAACTATGAGCTTAACACTTTAAATTTCTGCAAACAAGAACCCAAAACCACACTTGACATGACTAACATAAGAACCGGTCATATGAACAGCGAAGAGAAATCAGTAATTACAAAATTAATTAAAGAATATGCAGACTTATTTCACACAAACGACAAATCTCTAACATTCACAAACGAAGTGAAACATCGTATTCGTACCACGGACGAATTACCTATATATACGAAATCTTATCGGTATCCAAAAATACATCGAGCGGAAGTTAAAAATCAGATAGAAAAAATGTTAAATGACAAAATTATTCGACCTTCACATTCCCCATGGTCTTCACCCGTGTGGATTGTTCCGAAAAAACTCGATGCGTCCGGCAAACGCAAATGGAGAATAGTTATCGATTATCGAAAACTGAACGAAAAGACCATCGACGATAAATATCCCATTCCAAATATTAACACACTTTTAGATAAATTAGGCAGATGTCAGTACTTTACAACACTCGATTATTTAGCCTCTGGTTTTCACCAGATCGAAATGCACGAAGACGATATTCCAAAAACTGCCTTCAGCACCGAAAATGGTCATTATGAATTCACAAGAATGGCGTTCGGACTAAAAAATTCTCCAGCGACGTTTCAACGCGTCATGGACAATGTTTTACGAAATTTATTAAACGAAATTTGCCTTGTTTATTTAGACGACGTTATAATATTCAGTACTAGTCTTCAAGAACATGTAAACAGTATAAGAGCAGTATTCGAGAGACTTAAGAAAGCTAATCTAAAAATCCAACTGGATAAATCTGAATTTTGTCGTAGAGAAGTCGCGTATTTAGGCCATGTTGTCACACCAGAAGGAGTGAAACCTAACCCCAACAAGGTCGTAGCTATACAAAATTATCCACTACCAAAAACAACTAAACAAATAAAAGCATTCCTTGGATTATTAGGCTATTACCGTAAATTCATTAAAGATTTCGCGAAAATCACGAAACCATTCACTAAATGTTTGAAACAGAACGCGCAAATTAATATCAATGACCCCGAGTACATCAGCTGTTTTAACACATGCAAAAACATTCTTATCAATGAACCCATACTCCAGTATCCCGACTTTACTAAGCCCTTTAACTTGACTACAGACGCAAGTAATTTCGCGATTGGTGCCGTCCTATCTCAAGGCCCAATAGGAACAGATCTTCCTATCGCATATGCAAGCCGCACCTTAAACACGTCCGAGCAAAATTATTCCACCATTGAAAAAGAACTCTTGGCTATCATTTGGGCTACAAAGTATTTTAGGCCCTATCTATTTGGCAGAAAATTCAAAATTATTACAGACCATAAACCCTTACAGTGGTTATTTTCATTAAAAGAACCAAATTCAAAAATAACTCGTTGGCGACTCAAGCTTGAAGAATATGACTACGAAATTATTTATAAAAAAGGATCACTAAATAAAAACGCTGATGCCTTGTCACGCATTGAACTTAATGTCAACAATGTCGACCCTGGCACAGAATTTTTTTTCGATTACATGGAAAAATTTAATAAAGAATTCAAAAAACCTGAAACTCAATCTGTTATCGCAGAACGAGACGATACAGACAATACCCAACACTCTAATCCTGAAAACCCAATAATTGGTATTCCCATTTCCGAATCATCCGTTAATATTGGAAAAAATCAAATCATTATATCAGAAGTTCTACATTCTCCTGCTCAACCAAAGATAGTAAAATTACATAACGACAAAATGAGACTTCATGTACAATTGTCAAAAAATCAATTCGAACAAGATTTAATGAAATTTATAAAAGAATATATTGTTCCCAAAGTCAAATACTTACTTTATTTTGAACAACCTATTTATGAAAAATTTACAACCGTTTTACAAAAACTTTTCAAAAATTCAGAAATTAATTTCGTTAAATGTAACACAAAGCTGATAGACGTAGAAATTACCACGAAGGCAAAACTAATCATCGTGGCATAAATGAAGTCCACAATCAAATCAAAAAAAATCTATTACTGGCCGAACCAAATTAAAACTATAAGCGATTTTATCAATCAATGCGAAATTTGTCTTTCATCCAAATATGAACGGAACCCTTTGAAACCTAAACTAAACTTAACTCCTACCCCGAATAAACCCTTTGACACCTTGCATGTAGATACTCTTAGCCTAGAAAATTGTAAATTTCTTACAATCATCGACGCCTTTTCCAAATACGCACAAGCTTACAAAATAAATTCCAATAATGCAATCGAAATAAGTAATAAATTAATACAATTATTTTCTCATCATGGAATACCAAGACAACTAACATCCGATAATGGTCTAGAATTTAAAAACAATATTGTTAAAGAGTTATTAGCTTTACACAAAATTGAAATCCACTTCACAAGTTCCCAACATCCAAACTCAAATGGTCTAGTAGAAAGATTTCACTCTACATTAATCGAACATATACGATTATTTAATCTACAAGATAACTTTAAACGTGAACCTATAGAAACAAAAGTTTGTTACGCAGTTTTTGCTTACAATAACACTACACATTCTTCAACACAATTCAAACCAACAGAACTAATAAACGGTCATCTAGACATAAATTCAACTCTTGATATTGAAATAGAAAAACAAATCACACAAGATTACGTGCAAAAACATAAAGATAAAACTAAACAAATCTATGAAATAATAAACCAAAATTTACAAAACAATAAATCAGAAACAATAAATAAAAATTTTTTACCAATGTTGACGACATTTGTCAAAATTCTAATATACATCAGATGCTTTTCTTAAACTAACCTCAACACTATGTAAGTCTGAGATTACACTATAAAATTTTGTAAAATTTTTATTATAATATCAACATTGTTACAGTGTCCTGATGAAGATTTAAAATAAATCGAAAGCTTGACAAATTCTAAAGAGTCTACTTTAAATTTTTGGCCAACTTTTGACTGTCACACCCACTACTCTTGCTTCCTTATATATATATATATATATATATATATATATATATATATATATATATATATATATATATATATATATATATATATATATATATATATATATATATATATATATATATATATATATATATATATATACAGAGTGTTTGTTGAAAGTATTATAAGAGATACAAAAATATTAAGCAAAGTTAAAGTTAAATGTACAAGAAATTAGCTTCACAAATTTACCAAAATATCATAATTTCACTTTAACCATTTAAAAATGGCGACCATTTATTTTCAAAATATTTATTAATAAAATCCATTAAAAATAAAACAATAATAAGCAGTGAAAATAATTTTATGATCTAAAAATCAAAGAAAAGCAAGCATTAATCAACATTAGTTTTATTATTTAATAATAAAATTATTTTCATTGCTTGCTGTTTTATTTTTAATGGATTTTATTAATAAAAATTTAGGTAATATATGGTCCAACAAACACGCTGTATATTAGTGTATATTACTTGTACAGGGGGATCAAAACCAAATGATAATCAAGTGACCCGAGTAGATATCAATTTTTATTCTGCCGGAAATAAGTATTAGCATTAGCTGTCAATTCATTTACGTGTATTTTTATGTCAAAATGTCGATAAACAATATCCGTTACGTTATTACGTCAAAAAAGCCTTAGTTATTTGGTTTGTAAGTTTGTTACAATATTGTAACTTGTTTTATTATTATTTTGGATAATGTATAAAATTAAAAAAATCTTTATTATCCTAATTCACACGCTCATGAACTTGGATATCAAACTTTTTTTCGTAGAAGTTTAGTTTTGATGTTATTTGGGAAAATTACGGGTCACTTGATTTTCACTTGGTTTTGATCAGCCTGTATATTATATATTTACCGCATGTCTCACGAAAAGTGAACACTACATTAGACAAAGATATATTTTATTTTTTTAAATATTTTTTTAGAATTTCAAAAACAAGTATTGAGGCAACTTTCAATTGTGAAACATGTAGTGTCACAAATACAAGACACCGTTCATTGCCTGGCAAAGAATTCCGGTAGAAATTATGATTTTGAGGAAGACAATGATAACGGTGAATTCAACGAAATCAAAAAAAATTTACCCATTAAAAATATGGAAGACTTTCTTGGCAATGATATTAATAAGAATTTAATGGCAAAATGTGTGTCGTTGGCGGAAATACACCCTAGGAAATAATGCGTCGCATATGCTACAACACCTTTTCTAACGAAGTCGGTGTATTATTTAGTTGGGAAGGGGCCAAACAAACAAAAATTAAAGATCTGCAAATTTCCATTGTTATATTAAGTAAGATAATTAATTGAACATGCTTAATATTATTTTCAAAATTTGTTACAGAAGCTGAAATAAAAGGACGGAAGCCTGCCACAACGATGAAATTATTCATCCAATAAAAGCTTGGCTGGTTAGAGCCAAAGAAAGAATAACCCAAGCTAAAGAAAAATTTGAAATTTTCAGGTTACATATTATTTACATGTATGTTTTCTTTCCTTTTTTCAGAAACAATCAGCAATAATTTTTTATATTTAGTGAGAAAAGATACAAAAATATTAAGCAAAGTTAAAGTTAAATGTACAAGAAATTAGCTTCACAAATTTACCAAAATATCATAATTTCACTTTAACCATTTAAAAATGGCGACCATTTATTTTCAAAATATTTATTAATAAAATCCATTAAAAATAAAACAATAATAAGCAGTGAAAATAATTTTATGATCTAAAAATCAAAGAAAAGCAAGCATTAATCAACATTAGTTTTATTATTTAATAATAAAATTATTTTCATTGCTTGCTGTTTTATTTTTAATGGATTTTATTAATAAAAATTTAGGTAATATATGGTCCAACAAACACGCTGTATATTAGTGTATATTACTTGTACAGGGGGATCAAAACCAAATGATAATCAAGTGACCCGAGTAGATATCAATTTTTATTCTGCCGGAAATAAGTATTAGCATTAGCTGTCAATTCATTTACGTGTATTTTTATGTCAAAATGTCGATAAACAATATCCGTTACGTTATTACGTCAAAAAAGCCTTAGTTATTTGGTTTGTAAGTTTGTTACAATATTGTAACTTGTTTTATTATTATTTTGGATAATGTATAAAATTAAAAAAATCTTTATTATCCTAATTCACACGCTCATGAACTTGGATATCAAACTTTTTTTCGTAGAAGTTTAGTTTTGATGTTATTTGGGAAAATTACGGGTCACTTGATTTTCACTTGGTTTTGATCAGCCTGTATATTATATATTTACCGCATGTCTCACGAAAAGTGAACACTACATTAGACAAAGATATATTTTATTTTTTTAAATATTTTTTTAGAATTTCAAAAACAAGTATTGAGGCAACTTTCAATTGTGAAACATGTAGTGTCACAAATACAAGACACCGTTCATTGCCTGGCAAAGAATTCCGGTAGAAATTATGATTTTGAGGAAGACAATGATAACGGTGAATTCAACGAAATCAAAAAAAATTTACCCATTAAAAATATGGAAGACTTTCTTGGCAATGATATTAATAAGAATTTAATGGCAAAATGTGTGTCGTTGGCGGAAATACACCCTAGGAAATAATGCGTCGCATATGCTACAACACCTTTTCTAACGAAGTCGGTGTATTATTTAGTTGGGAAGGGGCCAAACAAACAAAAATTAAAGATCTGCAAATTTCCATTGTTATATTAAGTAAGATAATTAATTGAACATGCTTAATATTATTTTCAAAATTTGTTACAGAAGCTGAAATAAAAGGACGGAAGCCTGCCACAACGATGAAATTATTCATCCAATAAAAGCTTGGCTGGTTAGAGCCAAAGAAAGAATAACCCAAGCTAAAGAAAAATTTGAAATTTTCAGGTTACATATTATTTACATGTATGTTTTCTTTCCTTTTTTCAGAAACAATCAGCAATAATTTTTTATATTTAGTGAGAAAAGAGAATTTTTGTTTTATTTATTTGTTTTTACTTTATAGTTTTTTTTGTTTTCTTTTTATACGCATATAATAAATAGTTATTTTCAAAATAAACATAAAACACGATTTTGTCATTTCAATCTATTCAACCCTGCATATTCATATATTACAAATTACAACACTATTTATATTGCTGTTCCTGCTATTAAGTTGAGTATATGGTAAGTAGGTAGAACAATTATTTGTATATCGATTTATAAATAATGAACTAATACCTACTATTGAACTTTCATTTTTCTTATCGTAACATAAATTTCACAAATTAAATAATATTTTCAGTTAAAAAAAAATTCACAAATTAAGATAAAGTTCGTTCAAGACAATAAATTTTAAATAAATGCAATGAAACTGCTATCGAGTTTATTTCAGAATTGGGTGACTTAAAATAATATTTATTTTTAAATATACAGCAATAAAATTATACCGGGTGTAGAATTGAAATGTGTCGAATAGGGATTTCAATGCTATTTTCTAATATTGCTATATCTTACTACTTATTCACTTTACAGCAAAAGTGTAAATACACAAGTTGTTCAGAATTTAAAAATGCATGCAATAAGGCCATTATATTTTAATAATTGACCATATATCAATTAAATTTAAATTAATATTTGTTAGAAAAACTCAGTTTTTGAAAATGAAACAAATCGAAAAATATTTGACAAAATGTCAAATATCGCACATAAATGTCAATTATTCGTTTTTGTGTTATTTTCCATGGCTGTGTTATAATAATTTTTCTAAAAAATATAAATTTTAATTTAATAATTTAAATATCGTAAAATTTTAATAATATTTACACTTTTGCTGTAGAGTGAAAAGGTAGAAAGATTCAAAAATATAAAAAAATAGCTTTGATATTCCTATACGCCACATTTCAATTCTATACCCGATATGGAAGTATATCCCAGGACGTACGTTGTATGTATATGCTTTTCATATCACAATGTATATAAGTAAGACATTTTAAGTATATTTTCTGTATATTATTTTCATATATATCCATGGATATATTATGAACGTACCATGCATATATTTGAGCATATCCATGGATATATTATGAACATACATTGAATAATACTCGTATTCAAGAATATCCATGGATATATTATCAACATAAATTACATATACTCGTATTCGACAATATCCATGGATATATTATGAACGTACCATGGATATTTGTATAGATGTACTCTGGACTAGCATTTGGAACTGAATTTTAGTGACATTTTGAAGTTCATTGCACATTCATATTATATCCATAATGCTATTAATAGACATACAATGTATATACGTTATACTTTTCTGAATGTTCTACGTATATATTATCGACATGTTTATGCTATGTACCCACAACTCGAGACTCAGCTCTCCAATTTTAACTTGAGAGAGAGTTCTCTTAATTAAATTAACAGCATATGATCGAGTGATCGATGCTGCTTTCTATTGTTTTACTTTTACAATAAACAATCCATATATATAACAGAAAGTATAGAAAATTTTCATATTAATAATTTCACATACAGAAGTCTAATTGAAATACCAGGTGAAGAAGCGAATATAAAATTATATGCAACTACGATTGACGTTATCTGTGATGTAAACGAAGTTACACACAATAAAAATATAACTCCAGACCGAGAAGAGCCAAAGAAGAAAATGCAGACGATTCTTGCGACGATTCTGATTATATAATTGATCTAGCAAATAACGAAGAGAATTCGGGGGCTGAAATTTTTGCTAATTAGGACAATAATCACATGATTGATAGCAATGTAAACACTCAACATTTAACCACTGATCTAGATACAAATACAAAAAAGTTCAGTTGTAGTTGTACTCTTGTATGGGGCAGTTTACGTCCGTTGCAAGCGAAAGATTGTATCTTGCTCTTTATGTTTTCTTTATTTACTCATCGTAAATTGCTTTTCTGAAATATTTGTGTATTTAAATGTTTGATATAAGCATTTGTGTATATATGATTCTAGTATACGGCTAGTTATATCCTAACCTTAAATATGTCGGGAGAATGAAATTTTTGTATAAGTGCAGATCAATATGAAACCATATTATATAAGCATGGATTTGATACGGATAATTATTGAGCATATTGAACGTCTGCAAAATCGACATTTTTTTGATAATTTTTAACACTAAAAAATAACTTGTGTAGCTGTTGCTGAGATTATGTCTAAAGATAGCTGCATGGGAAAGCGTGTTTGCACTAGTTCACACCGAAAATGAGGTCATGTCTAAAAATAGCTGTTACAGCTGAAGTGAGAACTGCGCATGTCTAAGAATTACCATATATACTTTTAGTAAAATATTTGAGTACCACAGTTGTATTTCAATTATTGTATTGAAAGCAACATTATGGCTTCAACGAACAACGTCAGCAATATTAATAATTTAGTGTCACTTCGCAGCCTTTCAACGTTTGAAATTGGTGAGAACTATGAAGTTTTATTACTAACGAAGAAGAATACAGTATACGGTGAGAGAATTTTGGTTTATATGTTATAATTATTGTAAGTATCAATTTAATATTGTTAACCCTACAAAATTTACATTTGTAACCGTTTTAGTTTCCCTGATGAAGCACCAAAATTGGTAGCGAAATATTGGAAAAAAATACAATTAACAACTACATATGAGTATTTTTTAATATCTCATGCTCTTTCTTGCCGATTAATTCGTTAATAAATTTATCATTAAGTGTATTGTTTCATAAATATGAGTTAAACTTAGAGTGTAAATGAAGCCATTGATGTACTTGTTGTTTAGTTTAAAATGATCAAGCGCAGCGAATTCAATACAATATTATCTAATTATTTACATAGACTAAAGCAACAACAAAAAATTTTAAAAACGCAAATCTTAAACAGTACGAAAAGCCGCTTCAAGTCATTTATTTATCAGTGACTAAAGAAACATGGCTTTGAATGCTTTAAATAAGCTAGGCTTGGGAGTTGAATACTAAAAAATTTCTGCTTTAGAAGTAAGTCGAAAGTAGGTACCTACCTAATAAAAATGGTAAATTTGTCGACACAAAATATGGACTAAGAATTGTATTAAGTTTAGAAGAATGTGAGATTTTTTACCTCAAAGATTTCAAACAGCAACGCAAGAACAAATAAATGAACTAATAGGATCTTACCTTATGAATGTAACAAAAGAAGGTAAAAAATTTACTAAACTCCATTTCACGACGAGGTAAGTTAGCTTTATTAAATTTTAAATCCATAATAATTTATTTTTATTTTATAGTGTAGAAGATAAAGAAGACTAAATTTTCTATAATACTCATTTATTTTGTTATATTGAATATAAGAATAATTTTCTGTGAAAATATTTACATAAAGATTGTTTGAAATATAATTTTTAAAATGTTCCCATGTGATATCTGTGGTAAAATTTTTAAGTTAAAATCTAGTTTACAACGACATATTAAATATGGATGTAGCAAAAAAATAATATTATTTGTGAATTTTGTGGAAAGCAGTGTAGTCCATTTACGTTAGAAAGACATTTATCAAGTATTCACAGTATGAAAACAAGTGAACCTAGTACATCTAATAGTAATAATGACATAACGCATTCTTCTAAACGTCTGAAGTTATCGAATAAGTTAAATGAATTTGTTTTTTTGCGATTGTTGTAAAATTGAAGTAAGAAAGAATTTATACAACTCGTATTTAAAATCGAATGCACTTAAATCAAAAGCATGCACTGATTCTGACTCGTCTAATGTTTCAATTATTAAGACAGCGTTTAAAAATCGAATAATATCATTCAAAATTAAAAACGAAATTTCAAAAGCTGATATTATTACATTTTTAAAAAACTATAAAAATGTAGTGTGTAATGTAATAAGAAAACAGCTTTCAATTCATCATTCAATAAAAACAAACCTTGAATTATTTTGTTTATATACCTTACCAAAAAATGAAATTAAATCATTCAACACAAGATTTCAAGATTTTGTTCTTGTAGGTTTTCAAACAAGTAAAAAAATTAAAAGTAAAATACACATGAGTTATTTTGATCACTGTAAATTAACAAATATGAAATTATATTTATATTCAGAAACATAACAACCAATTTGCTATACTATATGAAATGTATGCACAATTCCAACAATCATACTATGACAAGGAAAATGAACCAGTTCTAAACCCTGACAAATTCCAATCCATAGCATCAATTGTAACCATCGACTGTTCACATCAATACGAATCACTGAAATCAGGAGCCGTAGATATTCGTCTCGAGTGTGAAACAAGTGATAATATGACTACTGAAACCACAGCTTATTGTCTAATTTTACGTGATAGAATTGTTAAATATAATCCACTAACTAGTGCTGTACGTGCAATGTAATTTATATAATAAATATAATAAATTTTATACAATAAATACAAGAGTTTTTATTTCAATCCCATCAGTTAGTCCTAGTATTATTGTAAAGATTAAAATATTAATCTATCTAGATAGTTTAACAAATGTAAATAGAGTAATCATTTTCGCTGAGAAACAAACCGTTTGGGTTATATTTATCATTGGTAAACAGGTGCAAATTTTAGTCTATCAAAATTTTATCTGCTCCATCTATTATTAGTAAGCATGTACATTTTAGCGCATTACATCATCATTTGAGATTAAAAATTTTCGTCTTTCGCATTGTATCAGATTACATTCGTCTAACAGCAAATTTCGTTTCTCATACGAATGTGATTATTTTTAGACATGATCTCGATAACAGCTGCAACATGTGCTCCATTAATAATTAGTAAGCATGTGCAATTTTTTACTGCATTACATAAATGATCATTGTGAGATTAATAAATTTTCGTCTTTCGCATCACTCCAAAATATTCGCAAAAACATTGCTGCTGTAAGAACACATGCCATTTAATCACACCAATCCTGTGGAACTATCATTTACAAACACTCCACCCCCAACGCCATAACTGTATAAATAAGTAGTAGTAAATTTACAAGTGTTTCAGTTATTTGTAAAACATTGTATAACTTTGCATCAAATTAATAATCATGGAATCTACCAGAAATGTTAATCAAGTGATAAGATGGATAAAATAATTTTATGTCATAATGGATTAAGTGCTGTGTTCGACAAATATGAGACAAACTTAGAAAGTGTAAACGGTGGAATTAATGAATTGGCAAGTTCGCTAACAAATATTGTTAAAATTATGAAGGTATTGCTAGAGGGGCTAAGTACTATGTTTTGCGCACTTGATCAATTATTGCAACAACCACAACAACTGCAGCAGCAGAATGATTAACCTATTTTGGTGTTGGAGTCACCACAAACACTAACACCGCCTATGTCACCATTACCATCCATCGGGGAATATGAGGATATATAAGGATGGACGACGGTAGCAACTGGTATATCGATAATGATATACCTGATGATGACCATCAACTATATCCCAGATTACTCGGATTACCTGCTACTGAAAACGGAGATATATATGTACAAGAAGAATAAATAAAAAAGTTATTTCATAGTTTATATCTTTTATTTTTATTTTTTTAATTACATTGTTATTTTTTCGTTATAACCCCACGGCAATGTGTGTGAATATACATAATTAACAGAACGTTTATCATCATATGGACTTAATGATAATTTCTTTTGTTTAATAGTGTGAACGTTCTGTTTTCTCGATTGAATTGTGTACTGTTCTCTAATTAATGTAGAATTATTAAAACCCGGCGTTACACAGGTCACGATCTGATCGACCGGGTTTTTATATTTAGCTGTTTTTTCTTAAAAAATTAAATGTAAACCATATTTGAAATTTTAGATATGCTATTGTGACAGTATCATTTAAATTTATGGGGGAGTGGACGGTGCACATGCGACTTGGAACATACGGAAAACATAAACTTTATGTTATCTGCGCGTTCTCACACAGATAGTCTCGAAGTATCAGATTTTTGAGAAACGTTGTCGATAAGATTAGTTTAACATACTTCGATGACATATTTGTGTGAAACGCTGGTGGAGGGTGCGGTTTCTATATCTTCCACATGTGGTTAGATATAGGAGTCCGAGCCTGAGAACCAAGTTTCGAAGATGCGTGTGCAGCGTCCTAAACCCACCCCCGAAAGCTAAGTTTTGTTTTAGTTTGTAAGTCAGTCTGTTTTTAGTTTTTAAACCGATCAGTCGGACCCATATCTCATACTCATAATTCGTATCTGTTTTTTTATTGCCAATAAATTTACTTTATTTTATTAATTAAATAAAGGCAACGTTATATTTATACCCATCATTTCCGTTGTCAATTCCGTAATCAACATAGTGATTGTGACAAGTGTTGGGTGTTGTGCTGTTGGGTCGATAAGAGAAGGTAAGTGGCGAATCCGTTTATATATCCCGCGTGGTTACTACCGCCGTAACCCCGCCCGTATTCTCGAGTGTAACAACTGGCGCAGTCGGTAGGATACCAAAAGGATTAAAATATTTTAATCCATTCTAGCAATTACGAGTGGGTAATTTTCAGTAATTATCCAAAAACTTGTATCTGCGAGGTAGTAAAAGTACCTATAGAAATATTTCCTTGGTTTATAATTTTCACTGCGAAATTAGAATCATGACCACAACAGAAGATACCACCACTACAACGACTAGTACTGTGCAGACAGCAACAAATGTAACGACACGAACGACTTACTCATATTCATATATGACGCGACCATACGACAACTACAACCCTTTCCTTAACATACAACTCCCAAGCCATAGTTACCCCTCACTATTTAGTTCACCGTTTTCCAATCATTACAACCCGTACCCACAACCTGTACCAGAAACTCCAATTGTATCAGAACCTATGTCCGACTCAGCCTCCAGTCCCGATGCAGTTAACAAAGTAGAAGACAGAACACCGGTATTTAATGACTCACAAATGTTAACTGCGATTAACTCGCTACCGTCCTATTCAGGTGATACGAACTTGGAGGCATTTCTGCATCAATTTAGCACTATTGCTGAATTGTTTGCATGGGACGATCGGCAAGTTCTACATGCAATTAAATTTAAATTAACGGGAAAAGCCGGCGAATCGTTTTACGGATTACCGTACCACAAAAGACCGACAAGCGGACCGGAAATAGTAAACTGGCTTCGCATTCATTTCGGAAAATCATTAGCTCCAACCGGCGATATTCACATATAAAATACTGACCAGAAGTAAAGACGAGTCGTTACGGGCATTCGCAATGAGATTAGAATCAGAGGCGGAGAAAATTTATCCAAGTACGAGTTTATTGGGCCCGGGTACACTAAGGAAGCAAATAGCGCGCGAAACTCTAGTCGCCTCACAATTTCTAAACGGCATAAGTACACGTCTGGCTAACGAGATAGTGCGCGTCAAACAATGCGACACGAAGAGGCTTTACCACTAGCTGAACATTTTGAACAAATTGAACTGCGGTTGTATAAACAAACGTACGCAGACTCAATTAGACATCCTATACGCGCAGTTCAAGCAGAACATAATAATCTTAGACCCCCTTTACGTAACAACAAAAAAATAGTTAAAAAACAAGCAACAGACCTGACCTATAGAGGGGCGGACTATCCAAAAATGTTTCGTCGGTGTTATAATTGCGGCGAAGAGAACCACTCTTACAAAGTGTGCCCGAAGCCTAGACAGCTGTTCTGTTACGAGTGCATTGCCCCCGGTCATAAAGCCACCTCAAAATACTGTCCTTTAAACGAACAATCTGTCTCTGTTCAGACCCAACCAGAGACAGCCTAAAATCACAAAAAACGCACGTGATTCCCCGGGTCGCGGGAGCCGACACGGAACCTTCGAAAATTGTATTAATCCAAATTAAAGAAACTAAGCACCCATATTTAATTGATTCAGGTGCCGTCGTGTCATTAATTAAACTAAAAATTGTTCAAAATTTTAAATTTAAAATAGAAAATACGAAAGATAATTTAGTTGACGTGTCTGGTAATGTATTAGGCAATAACGGAATTGTAACAATTTTTTTTAAAATTTCGGATATCAAAATTAAGCATTCATTCTACGTTTGCGATGAAAATTTACAATTCAACGCAGACGGACTCCTTGGAGTCGATTTTTTGGACAAATTTAAAGTGAATCTAAATTTCGGTGATCAAAATTTAAAAATTCAGAATAGAACTATTCCGTTTTTCGGCTACGCAGCCAAACAAAATTCCGAGAAAATACCAGTAAACGTCACGAAGGTACAGGCTCCCGAACAGATGGATTTCCCAATAACAGGCACGGCTCCGCCCAAGGTTATCGATAACAAAAGTAGGTTTAAGTTTAAGGATAAGAACGTAGTTAGATTAGTAGAGGAAATTAAAATTCCTCCGCGTCACGCGGTGTGCTGTTTAGGCAAATCCACCAAACCGGTATCACCGGGAACATATGTGGTGGAACCTCGGGATCTCGGTATCCACGGGGTTTTAACAGCACGCACGCTAATCGATACAGGTGATCAAGCGTATATACAGATAAATTTGATAAATGTCAGTCCACAGGAAATAACCATAGATACGCGCAGACCTCTTGCGACGGTTATTCCCTGTGACACAATGTCAAATTTAGAAGTATCCGGAGCAAAGAGAATTGCTCACATTTCCGCCGAATCGTCGCCCGTCAATGGGATTAATCTTGATCACCTGCCGCCGGAGGAACGAACTAAAGTTGACCAGTTCCTCCAATCGTACGTTGATGTATTCACCGCGAAAGGGAAGAAATTAAACGCAACGGCCCTAGTGAAACATCGTATCGATACAGGTAACGCCGCACCTGTCGCTCGCGCCCCTTATCGTGTGCCTTTCGCTAAGCGAGAGGTAATAAAGGAGCATATCGCGGAAATGCTAAAAGAAGAAATAATAGTACCTTCAAATTCGCCATGGTCCGCCCCTGTTGTCCTAGTAGAAAAGAAGGCCGCCGAAGGAGAAAGTAAAATAAGGTTTTGCATTGACTATCGTGGACTGAATGCAGTTACTAAACGCGACTTTTTCCCGTTACCGAACCTGCAAGAAACTTTGGCACAACTGGGTAATGCAAAGCGGTTCTCCACCCTTGATTTGACAAAGGGTTATTGGCAAGTAGAAGTACAGCCAAGTGACAGAGAAAAGACAGCCTTCTCTGTACCGTGGGGGCATTTCGAATGCAATCGCATGCCTTTTGGGCTGGTTAATTCTCCCAGCACGTGGCAAAGGCTCATGTATGCAGTATTATCTGGATTAACGGACACCGACTGTTTTGTGTATCTGGACGACATAATCTGTTTTAGTTCAGAAAACGTAGATGAGCATTTAACAAAATTAAATAGAATTTTTGATCGACTTAGAAATGCAAATCTAACACTCAACCCGACAAAATGTAAATTCCTTGTTTCCGAAACAAATTATCTGGGGCATATTGTAAATTGTGACGGAATTAAACCTGATCCCGGTAAAATCACTGTTGTTAAAAATTACCCAGTTCCCACCTCTGTCAAAGAAGTGAGAGCGTTTTTGGGATTAGTCGGTTTTTACCGACGTTTCATTAAAGACTTTTCAAAAATTTCTATTCCATTAGCAGATCTAACTAAAAAGAATAAACCATATGAATGGAACGAAGCAACACAAACCGCTTTTGAGACTCTTCGCGATAAGCTATGCGAAGAGCCATTGTTAAAACTTCCAGATTTTTCAAAGTCATTCATTTTATGCACTGACGCGTCAGGTTACGCAATCAGCGCCATTTTGTGTCAGGAGCATGATGGTCATGAAATGCCGATAGCGTATGCTAGCCGACAACTTCGTAAGCCCGAGTTAAATTATAGTACCACCGACCGTGAGGGTTTAGCACTAATTTGGGGTATTAAACAGTTTTACTGTTATTTGTATGGCCGACCATTTCAAATCTTTGTAGACCACCAACCTCTTAAGTGGCAACTAACTACTAATGATCCCACAAACCGAAGAACCAGATGGTCAGCTTGGCTTCAGAATTTCGACTTTAAAATTGAATACCGCCCGGGTAATAAACACGGCAACGCAGACGCTCTCTCTCGAATTAAACCAATCCGTACTTTCGGCAAACAAAATTATAAACCTATAATATGGGACTGCCATTTTATTGCTAAACAACAAAAGAATGATACAGAAATCGAAAAGTTAATAGAGGCGGCTGAGCATGACGCTAATCGAGATTATTTCTTGGATAGTGACGGGGTACTATTTCGGTACAGCGAAGAGGATAAAAACGAAGGTAGGCTCGTTATACCAAATAATTTGAGGCAGCAAATAATCAGTATGTACCATGACACACCGATTGCGGGACATTGCGGAATCGACAAAACATACAGTCGGCTACGTAATCGTTTCTATTGGCGTAATATGTACGATGATACGAAAACGTTCGTTAATTCATGTGTTTCCTGCGCACAGCGTAAAACACCGCCTCACATGAAGCCGGCGCCCCTTAGAAAATTCGCACCTGTAGGTAAGCCTTTTCAACGTATCGCAATGGACATAGTGGGGCCACTAGTGACAACCGACTCTGGAAATAAATACATTTTAACAATACAAGACGCATTTACTCGCTACCTCGAAGCTATACCACTAAAAGACACAACGACTAAAACCATCGTAAAGAAATTTGTCATACATATAGTTTTAAAACACGGTGTGCCTCGGCAAATCCTCACAGACCTCGGTACTAATTTTGTATCACGACTCATGCGCGAACTATGTAAAACATTAGACATTGAACATTTACGAACGACTGCCTATAGACCACAGACCAACGGGATGATTGAACGCACACATCGGACGTTAAAAGATTTAATATCACATTATATTAGCCCCGATCACCGAGATTGGGACGAATGGCTGCCTTATGCAGTATCCGCTTATTGCTCCATGACCCATTCTGCGACAAATGAAAGTCCGTTTTTCCTTTTATTCGGTCGCGATATTGAATTTCCATATGATGAACTCTTTAAACCGCTGCGTGTACGGTACGACACTGACACTAATTATGTGAGCGAATTCATGCAACGTATGAAGATCGCCCATCATAAAGCCCTTGACCATATGACACTTACAACAGACCGAACTCACAAACATTTTAACCGTAAAGCAGACGAACCAAAATTTAAAATTGGAGATCTAGTCTATCTTTTTAATCCAGCTGTTAAACCAGGGTTAAGCGTTAAACTAGCCAAAAGGTGGACCGGGCCATTCAGAATTACGGACATAATAGATGTAAACGCGATCATAAAAGAAGTTTATGGTAGAAAGGAACAACGAGTTCATGTTAACCGACTAAAACCTTGCTATAGTAGAGAACGAGAAATTGTTGACGGCGACGAAACTGACATAGAAGAAGACGGAAACCTTGAGACTGAGCCCTTCTTACTACCCCCCGTGGCGCAGCCAAATTTACAACAGTTACTTGACGACGCACAAGTACACCTACCTGACCGTAAACCGACCGCGCCACAGAGGACACCAGACCCACCCATTTTAAAAGCAGACAGTGACCAGACAGACCCACAGCCAGTGCATGAAACCCCACCCGTTACCTTTCCTACACCCGGTGAGCCACTTACCAGCGACACAACAGGTGACGCACAGCCCCCTAAACCAGAACCAAGCCGCTACAATTTGCGAAGTAGCGGGCCAGCGCCTACCCTACCGTGGGTAAGGAAGGGGCGAATATAAATTTTAATTTTTAGATGGCAGCGTACATCTATCTAGCGATCCTTGCGTTTATGGTTCACCGAGTAATCGGTGAAATCATAGCATACGATTGCAAGGATCGAGAAACCGAGATGACACGGCGCTCTTTATTGAGGGTGAAGCCCTGTGTGGATCCGCGGAACGCCTCGGATACAAAAAATCGGAGCATCCAGTTAATTCAAGAGAGGAAGTTTGCCGAAGTCCATGTGTATACATGCATGGTTACAGTGCAACAATTAATCGTGCACTGTGGCATGCACTCGCACGCCAGTATCGTGGCGGGCGGGCTGGGTAAGTTTATACACTATATAAATTCTGAAAGCTGTATTAATGCCCACAGATTTCGGCGCCTCGATTTGACTGGCATTGGCGCGGGCGTCATAGCCAACCTCGTCCTCAACGGAACCACCGAAGTATCTGTCACCCTCACGGCGTGAAATATACGGCGAACGAAATCACTTACGAGGACGTCGTAGTCACCGCCGCCGTCACAATACGTTTGCACGACTACACCGCCGTCGCGAATGTCGAAGATAACCGGGTAAATCTACGAACTGGCACCATCTGCGCTTATACCACTGGCTACTGTTTCGACGATTTCGCCGGAGAGGTAACTTGGGAATCGCGTAGCAGCGCTAAATGCACAGCAACCGGAACAGATGTTTTGTATGAAGGGCCAGCAACCATCTTAACACTTAAGTCGGACGGGTCTACGAGTGAACAATTTTATGTAGTAGTAGAAGCCTACGACACCGTCTTCGCACTAAAATTGGTCACTAAAGAGATCGTATGTCATCAGGAAGCCTGGCGAACGGAGCAAAATCGACTGCTGGTGCTGTTTGATACGTCACTGGGATTCTTCTTTAAAAAATCCACCAGGCTCGTTCAGAATACCGACCTCATGGCACAAGTGTTAAGTAAATTGCTGTTCCTTGAAATCGCTGTGAAACGGCAAATGGGTGACGTAATCTACGACGCGATACTCAAGCGCTGCCGTCTCCGCGAGAAGATTTTGCAGAATCGCCTCGCTCTCGCGCTGGAATCCCCGGACGTTGTCAGTGGACTTGTGCGAGAAGCCCCAGGTCACGTGGGCCGGGTAGTCGGCGAAGTTTTATATATTGCACGGTGCAGGGCAAAGGTAGTGGAATATAGACGCACTGAATTCTGCTACCAGGAACTGCCCGTTTACTATCGCAACGAAACTAAATTCATCACACCGATTACCCACATTATAAAGGATCACGGTACTCAAGTTGACTGCAGCGACAAGCTTCCGGCTATGTTCCACCTGGAGAACAAATGGTTAGAGTTAACGCCGGAAGTGCATCATGCCCGACCGGAGCCCATGGAATTGGATGCCAATGAAGAAGATCACGTGCTGCACATGTCAAAAATTTCTCCAATTAGCTCGCATGGAGTGTATACCAGAGAGGAAATAGAGCGGTTTCAACGAGCACTTTTATTTCCTACCGAAAAGGAAGCCGTGACCAGCATCGTGGCGCGCCGAGTCATCGGCAGCTCCACCGACAACCAGGGTTATCACATGCCCAACGTTTTTAGCCCTGCGGAATTTAAGGAACTGGCGATGTCATCGGCCGAAGAGGTGTGGGGCTTCCTATCTCGGATGGGGAATTACTTCTCCATTTTCGCTCTGCTATATACCCTAGCGGGCGTCGCCAACTACGTGGGTGGAGTAGTGTTAAACTACTTTGCCCTCAAGAAGGCGACAAAAGAAGAGCAGCAACCGCGGCACCGATTCTTTTTGTGGGCTAGTCTGTGGCATGTGCTCGCCAACCGACACCTCCACCGCATGGCACAGCGCCGTGAAGACGGTATGCAACTTGAGACCGTGAAATGCGAAAATCCAAAATCGATTTACCCTGATCTATCCAAGGACAAGGCCAGCGCAAGTGCGAGTACCAGTGAGTTGGAGTCGGTGCAAACGTATAAGAAGAAGACGTGTGACACGAGCCAGCTGGATTATTTACGTGAACCCACCTTTAACAAGAACAATTAACTAGTGTGTAAGACTTAGTGTAAGATTAAGATAATTAATGTCCTTACTAGTGTTTATTTTATTTTTATTATATAGGAATTATGTAAAGGTGAAAATATATTGACACCAAGGTTAATATATTTTTATCTAAGGAGGAAGTGATGTGACAGTATCATTTAAATTTATGGGGGAGTGGACGGTGCACATGCGACTTGGAACATACGGAAAACATAAACTTTATGTTATCTGCGCGTTCTCACACAGATAGTCTCGAAGTATCAGATTTTTGAGAAACGTTGTCGATAAGATTAGTTTAACATACTTCGATGACATATTTGTGTGAAACGCTGGTGGCTGGTGGAGGGTGCGGTTTCTATATCTTCCACATGTGGTTAGATATAGGAGTCCGAGCCTGAGTACCAAGTTTCGAAGATGCGTGTGCAGCGTCCTAAACCCACCCCCGAAAACCCCTCCACAACCGAGAGCTAAGTTTTGTTTTAGTTTGTAAGTCAGTCTGTTTTTAGTTTTTAAACCGATCAGTCGGACCCATATCTCATACTCATAATTCGTATCTGTTTTTTTATTGCCAATAAATTTACTTTATTTTATTAATTAAATAAAGGCAACGTTATATTTATACCCATCATTTCCGTTGTCAATTCCGTAATCAACATAGTGATTGTGACAAGTGTTGGGTGTTGTGCTGTTGGGTCGATAAGAGAAGGTAAGTGGCGAATCCGTTTATATATCCCGCGTGGTTACTACCGCCGTAACCCCGCCCGTATTCTCGAGTGTAACACTATACTAAAGACTTTGTTGAGCTTTTCTGATGTTAGAAAATTTTATATTTTTGTTGTTTTGTTGTATTTGGCGCCACATTGTTGTAATACCGAAGCACGGTCATAAAGACCGTGTTCGTGCAGTCTCGTGTGGTCTCCTGTGCGTTGTATTGACAGTTTGATTTTATTATATTTCGATTATTATCCGTAAGTATGGCATTTTGTGTTATATTATTATATTTCTTGTCCCAGTATTATGAAATATTGCACTTATATAATAATATCTGTCATTAATTTGATTTTACTACAACATAACCTATATGTTTTCAGAATGGACGATTATGAAAGGGAACAAGCTCGTCTTCTACAGTTGTGGAAAGATGTAGAGGATGTGAGTGAAATTACAGATTGTAAGATGCCCGTTTTCTTACAACTTCTACTTTTAAATAAAATCACTGTGTGTGTGTGTGTGTGTGTGTTTATTATTAACATTTATTCACATAAATAACAACCTTATACAAAATTAAAGTATTTCTGACACGTCTTCTCTCGCGTAGGATCTTCGCTCGACTGACTTGATAGGCTCTCTCGGAGTGGGGATATGGTCAGAGGCGGCTTGGCCCGCTGTGTGTTACAAGATGAGGAAGACGATAATGAAGAGGATTTTGTTGAGGAACTAGATCATTACACTGCTAGCGAGCAATCAGCAGAAGAATACGAATTGGTGGATGGTGTTGCTTCTTCAAGGTCCGATTATAGCCATAGTGATTCTTCGTGAGAGTCTCCTCAACCAGGCCCTAGCACCAGTTCTAAATTCGCTATTCATTCTACATTGCATTACACTGGTGAAGATGCTAAAACACAATGGAACATATTTCCAACGCTTGAACAAACAAAATGTAAAGGTCATAATATGTTCAAAGAGATAGCTGGCCCACGGGGCAATGCAAAGCGTGCAAAGACTGATTTAGAAGTAGGTCGAAAGTACCTAATAAAAAATGGTAAATTTGTCAACACTAAATATGGACTAAGAATTTTATTAACTTTAGAAAAATGAGAGATTTTTTTACCTTAAAGATTTCAAACAGCAACGCAAGAACAAATAAATGAACTAATAGGGTCTTACATTATGAATGTAACAAAAGAAGGTGAAAAATTTATTAAACACCATTTCACGGCGAGGTAAGTTGACTTTATTAAATTTTAAATCCATAATAATTTATTTTTATTTTATAGTGTAGAAGATAAAGAAGACTAAATTTTCTATAATTCTCATTTATTTTGTTATATTGAATATAACATTGTCTGATTATTTACATAGACTAAAGCAACTTAAACATGATTTGGAATTCTACAGCAAGAAAACAAAATTGGTGATTAAATTTCAATTGTTAAAAATATATACTTATCAAGATGATTTGTGTAACATTCAACGATGAGGTAAACGTGCACCCAATGGTTGTTTGGAACCTCGCATATCAAGCTGCAAGAAAAGGAATTTAGGAGCAGAATAAAAGAGATCGCGAACGATTTAAATTAAGAATATTGAAATATACACCAATTATGACCTATGCTTTAGCGATAAGGTAGATGCAATAATCCAATGCCAACATGGATTAAGTATAGTGTTTGATAAATATGAGTTAAACTTAGAGTGTGAATGATGCATTTGATGTACTTGCAAGTTCACTAACAAATATTGTACAATGTGTAAACGTATTGCTGGAGGGACAAAGTGCAATGTTTAACGCATTTGAACTATTACTACACAATAATAACAATTTTTAACTTTAGAAAGTGTGAATGAAGCAATTGATGTACTTGCAAGTTCACTAACAAATATTGTACAATGTTTAAACATATTGCAGGAGGGACAAAATACAATGTTTAACGCATTTGATTTATTACTACACAATAATAATTGTTCACAACAGCAGCAGCAGAGTGAGCAACCAGTAAATTTGGTGTTGGAGTCACCGCAATCCTTAACACCACCTACATCACCATTAATCGTGGAATATCATGATGTATCAGAGGACGAGTCATTCATGATGGATGATGGCACCAACAGCAAAGTGTTAAGTTAGATACAATAATCCAATACCAACATGGATTAAGTGTATTGTTTGATAAATATGAGTTAAACTTAGAATGTAAATGAAGCAATTGATGTACTTGTTGTTTAGTTTAAAATGATCAAGCGCAGCGAATACAATACAATATTATCTGATTTTTACATGGACTAAAGCAACAACAAAAAGTTTTAAAAACGCAAATCTTAAACAGTACAAAAAGCCGCTTCAAGTAATTTATTTATCAGTGACTAAAGAAACATGGCTTTGAATGCTTTAAATAAGCTAGGTTTGGGAGCTGAATACTAAAAAATTTCTGCTTTAGAAGTAAGTCGAAAGTAGGTACCTAATAAAAATGGTAAATTTGTCAACACAAAATATGGACTAAGAATTGTATTAAGTTTAGAAGAATGTGAGATTTTTTACCTCAAAGATTTCAAACAGCAACGCAAGAACAAATAAATGAACTAATAGGATCTTACCTTATGAATGAAACAAAAGAAGGTAAAAAATTTACTAAACTCCATTTCACGACGAGGTAAGTTAGCTTTATTATATTTTAAATCCATAATAATTTATTTTTATTTTATAGTGTAGAAGATAAAGAAGACTAAATTTTCTATCATTCTCATTTATTTTGTTAGATTGAATATATGAATAATTTTCTGTGAAAATATTTACATAAAGATTGTTTGAAATATAATTTTTAAAATGTTCCCATGTGATATCTGTGGTAAAATTTATAAGTTAAAATCTAGTTTACAACGACATATTAAATATGGATGTAGCAAAAAAATAATATTATTTGTGAATTTTGTGGAAAGACATTTATCAAGTATTCACAGTATGAAAACAAGTGAACCTAGTACATCTAATAGTAATAATGACATAACGCATTCTTCTAAACGTCTTAAGTTATCGAATAAGTTAAATGAATTTGTTTTTTTGCGATTGTTGTAAAATTGAAGTAAGAAAGAATTTATTCAACTCGTATTTAAAATCGAATGCACATAAATCAAAAGCATGCACTGATTCTGACTCGTCTAATGTTTCAATTATTAAGACAGCATTTAAAAATCGAATAATATCATTCAAAACTAAAAACGAAATTTCAAAAGCTGATATTATTACATTTTTAAAAAACTATAAAAATGTAGTGTGTAATGTAATAAGAAAACAGCTTTCAATTCATCATTCAATAAAAACAAACCTTGAATTATTTTGTTTATATACCTTACCAAAAAATGAAATTAAATCATTCAACACAAGATTTCAAGATTTTGTTCTTGTAGGTTTTCAAACAAGTAAAAAAAATAAAAGTAAGACACACATGAGTTATTTTGATCACTGTAAATTAACAAATATGAAATTATATTTATATTCAGAAACATATCCCTATGATAATTTAAATTTTGATAACAACCAATTTGCTATACTATATGAAATGTATGCACAATTCCAAGATTCATACTATGACAAGGAAAATGAACCAGTTCTAAACCCTGACAAATTCCAATCCATAGCATCAATTGTAACCATCGACTATTCACATCAAAACGAATCACTGAAATCAGGAGCCGTAGATATTCGTCTCGAGTTTGAAAAAATGTTAATATGACTGCTGAAAGTACAGCTTATTGTCTAATTTTACATGATAGAATTGTTAAATATAATCCACTAACTAGTGCTGTACGTGCAATGTAATTTATATAATAAATACAATAAATATAAGAGTTTTTATTTAAATCCCTTCAGTTAGTCCTAGTATTATTGTAAAGATTAAAATATTAATCTATCTAGATAGTTTAACAAATCTAAATAGAGTAATCATTTTCGCTGAGAAACAAATTCGTCTAAGAGCAAATTTCGTTTCTCATACGAATGTGATTATTTTTAGACATGATCTCGATAACAGCTGCAACATGTGCTCCATTAATAATTAGTAAGCATGTGCAATTTTTTACTGCATTACATAAATGATCATTGTGAGATTAATAAATTTTCGTCTTTCGCATCACTCCAAAATATTCGCAAAAACATTGCTGCTGTAAGAACACATGTCATTTAATCACACCAATCCTGTGGAACTATCATTTACAAACACTCCACCCCCAACGCCATATCTGTATAAATAAGTAGTAGTAAATTTACAAGTGTTTCAGCTATTTGTAAAACATTGCATAACTTTGCATCAAATTAATAATCATGGAATCTACCAGAAATGTTAATCAAGTGATAAGTTGGATAAAATAATTTTATGTCATAATGGATGAAGTGCTGTGTTCGACAAATATGAGACAAACTTAGAAAGTGTAAACGGTGGAATTAATGAATTGGCAAGTTCGCTAACAAATATTGTTAAAATTATGAAGGTATTGCTAGAGGGGCAAAGTACTATGTTTTGCGCACTTGATCAATTATTGCAACAACCACAACAACTGCAGCAGCAGAATGATGAACCTATTTTGGTGTTGGAGTCACCACAAACACTAACACCGCCTATGTCACCAATACCATCCATCGGGGAATATGAGGATATATCGGAGGAGGAGTCAATAATGATGGACGACAGTAGCAACTGGTATATCGATAATGATATACCTAATGATGACCGTCAACTATATCCCAGATTACTCGGATTAGCTGCTACTGAAAACGGAGATATATATGTACAAGAAGAATAAATAAAAAAGTTATTTCTTAGTTTATATCTTTTATTTTTATTTTTTTAATTACATTGTTATTTTTTCGTTATAACCCAACGGCAATGTGTGTGAATATACATAATTAACAGTACGTTTATCATCATATGGACTTAATGATAATTTCTTTTGTTTAATAGTGTGAACGTTCTGTTTTCTCGATTGAATTGTGTACTGATCTCTAATTAATGTAGAATTATTAAAACCCGGCGTTACACAGGTCACGGTCTGATCGACCGGGTTTTTATATTTAGCTGTTTTTCTTAAAAAATTAAATGTAAACCATATTTGAAAGATATGCTAGTATTATGAAATATTGCACTTATATAATAATATCTGTCATTAATTTGATTTTACTACAACATAACCTATATGTTTTCAGAATGGGCGATTATGAAAGGGAACAAGCTCGTCTTCTACAGTTGTGAAAAGATGTAGAGGATGTGAGTGAAATTACAGATGAGGAAGACGATAATGAACTAGATGAGGAACTAGATCATTACAGTGCTAGCGAGCAATCAGCAGAAGAATACGAATTGGTGGATGGTGTTGCTTCTTCAAGGTCCGATTATAGCCATAGTGATTCTTCGCGATAGTCTCCTCAACCAGGCCCTAGCACCAGTTCTAAATTCGCTATTCATTCTACATTGCATTACACTGGTAAAGATGCTAAAACACAATGTAACAAATTTCCAACGCTTGAACAAACAAAATGTAAAGGTCATAATATGTTCAAAGAGATAGCTGGCCCACGGGGCAATGCAAAGCGTGCAAAGACTGATTTAGAAGTAGGTTGAAAGTACCTAATAAAAAATGGTAAATTTGTCAACACTAAATATAGACTAAGAATTTTATTAACTTTAGAAAAATGAGAGGTTTTTTTACCTCAAAGATTTCAAACAGCAACGCAAGAACAAATAAATGAACTAATAGGGTCTTACATTATGAATGTAACAAAAGAAGGTGAAAAATTTATTAAACACCATTTCACGGCGAGGTAAGTTGACTTTATTAAATTTTAAATCCATAATAATTTATTTTTATTTTATAATGTAGAAGATAAAGAAGACTTAATTTTCTATATAAAACAACAGCAACAGTAGATTACGCAACCAGTAAATTTGGGGTTGGAGTCATCGCAATCTCCAACACTACCTACATCACCATTAATCGTGGAATATCATGATGTATCAGAGGAGGAGTCATTCATGATGGATGATGGCACCAACAGCAAAGTGTTAAGTTAGATACAATAATCCAATACCAACATAGATTAAGTGTATTGTTTGATAAAAAAATATGAGTTAAACTTAGATTGTGAATGAAGCAATTGATGTACTTGCAAGTTCACTAACAAATATTGTACAATGTTTAAACGTATTGCATTCAAGGGACAAAATTCAATGTTTAACGCATTTGATTTATTACCACACAATAATAATTGTTCACAACAGCAGCAGCAGAGTGAGCAACCAGTAAATTTGGTGTTGGAGTCACCGCAATCCCTAACACCACCTACATCACCATTAATCGTGGAATATCATGATGTATCAGAGGAGGAGTCATTCATGATGGATGATGGCACCAACAGCAAAGTGTTAAGTTAGATACAATAATTCAATACCAACATGGATTAAGTGTATCGTTTGATAAATATGAGTTAAACTAAGAGTGTAAATGAAGCAATTGATGTACTTGTTGTTTAGTTTAAAATGATCAAACGCAGCGAATACAATACAATATTATCTGATTATTTACATAGACTAAAGCAACAACAAAATCTTAAACAGTACAAAAAGCCGCTTCAAGTCATTTATTTATCAGTGACTAAAGAAACATGGCTTTGAATGCATTAAATAAGCTAGGCTTGGGAGCTGAATACAAAAAAATTCTGCTTTAGAAGTAGGTCAAAAGTACCTAATAAAAATGGTAAATTTGTCAACACAAAATATGGACTAAGAGTTGTATTAACTTTAGAAGAATGTGAGATTTTTTACCTCAAAGATTTCAAACAGCAACGCAAGAACAAATAAATGAACTATTAGGATCTTACCTTATGAATGTAACAAAAAAAGGTGAAAAATTTACTAAACTCCATTTCACGACGTGGTAAGTTGGCTTTATTAAATTTTAAATCCATAATAATTTATTTTTATTTTATAGCGTAGAAGATAAAGAAGACTAAATTTTCTATAATTCTCATTTATTTTGTTATATTGAATATAAGAATAATTTTCTGTGAAAATATTTACATAAAGATTGTTTGAAATATAATTTTTAAAATGTTCCCATATGGATGTATCAAAAAAATTATATTATTTGTGAATTTTGTGGAAAGCAGTGTAGTCCATTTTCGTTAAAAAGACATTTATCAAGTATTCACAGTATGAAAACAATTGAGCCTGGTACATCTAATAGTAATAATGACATAACGCATTCTTCTAAACGTCTTAAGTTATCGAATAAGTTAAATGAATTTGTTTTTTGCTATTGTTGTAAAATTGAAGTAAAAAAGAATTTATTCAACTCGTATTTAAAAATTATTTTGTTTATATACCTTACCAAAAAATGATACTAACGAAATTAAATCATTCAACACAATATTTCAAGATTTTGTTCTTGTAGGTTTTCAAACAAGTAAAAAAAATAAAAGTAAAACACACATGAGTTATTTTGATCACTGTAAATTAACAAATATGAAATTATATTTAAATTTAGAAACATATCCCTATGATAATTTAAATTTTGATAACAACCAATTTGTTATACTATATGAAATGTATGCACAATTCCAACAATCTTACTATGAGAAGGAAAATGAACCAGTTCTAAATCCTGACAAATTCCAATCCATAGCACCAATTGTAACCATCGACTGTTCACATCAAAACGAATCACTGAAATCAGGAGCCGTAGATATTCGTCTCTAGTTTGAAAAAATGTTAATATGACTGCTGAAAGTACAGCTTATTGTCTAATTTTACATGATAGAATTGTTAAATATAATCCACTAACTAGTGCTGTACGTGCAATGTAATTTATATAATAAATACAATAAATTTTATACAATAAATATAAGAGTTTTTATTTCAATCCCTTCAGTTAGTCCTAGTATTATTGTAAAGATTAAAATATTAATCTATCTAGATAGTTTAACAAATCTAAATAGAGTTATCATTTTCGCTGAGAAACAAACCGTTTGTGTTATATTTATCATTGGTAAAAATGTGCAAATTTTAGTCTATCAAAATTTTATCTGCTCCATTTATTATTAGTAAGCATGTACATTTTAGCGCATTACATCATCATTTGAGATTAAAAATTTTCGTCTTTCGCATTGTATCAGATTACATTCGTGTAACAGCAAATTTCGTTTCTCATACGAATGTGATTATTTTTAGACATGATTTCGATAACAGCTGCAACATGTGTTCCATTAATAATTAGTAAGCAAGTGCGATTTTTCACTGCATTACACCATCATAGTGAGATTAAAAAATTTCGTCTTTCGCATTGTATCAGATGTCTGTCATGAGTGTTTATCATCATCGACCTCCTCAAAAAACCAAAGCTTATATGAAAGATCATCAATTTCTGTGTAAGAAAAACCACTGCTGCCTTTTCTAAACAGTGAAGAAAATGGCGGCAGCAGAGTTTGAAAGTCGCCCTCCGCGCAACCGAATTTGGCGTTTCAATTCGGTTTTATCAGCAATCGCCCGGTTCTTTTGGATTTGTATTATTGAAATATGCTTGCCACTATCACGAACAATGAATTTTACGTGTCGTTGATTCTTTAAACAAATGAAATAGCGTATTTCATGTGATATTTTTCGATTTTTCAGCCGTTTTCATTGTGTTTTTTATTATTTTCAATGTCTTTCGTGACATTACATTCGGTAAAAAAATAATATACTTAAATTAATCTATTTCAAAAATGAAAAATCATTCAAATAAATAAAAATAAAACCGAATTGAAACGCCAAATTCGATTGCGCGGAGGGCGACTTTCAAACTCTGCTGCCGCCATTTTCTCCACTGTTTGGAAAATGCAGCAGTGGTTTTTCTTACACAGAAATTGATGATCTTTCAGATAAGCTTTGGTTTTTTGAGGAGGTCGATGATGATAGACACCTGGGTGCGAGGTGTCGCTTATTTCGCGGCAGCAACTGATACGGCCTATCAGGGGGGCTGGCAGCACTGCCTTTTCGTATAGTCCTACCCCTCCCCTGTCTCGAGGAACAATCAGAATACGGGAGACTTAACATGTCAGAAACCTAGAAAAATTATTATTATTTTTTCTTCTTTCTTTTAGCATTGACCGGTCCCAGATATGGCAGCAGGGCCATTTTGTGTTTCCCCATGAATGACATGACGAATTATATGTATGAAAATTAGGAGACCTATCATGACAGGTTTAGTGTCGTGGGCTCCTAGACTATGAGTTCAACTGCAGCCGAGCCAGATAGTCCAAAGCCATCGACATCGACGGGCTCAAAACCAGATGAACCACAAGAATCGCCTTTATCCACAACAGTTCCATCTAAGCCCGCCCAAGATTTATCATCTACGTTTCGGAGGCCCCGAAAACGACCGCGTTCTCTTCTGCCGGAATTAGACGAGGGGGCTGATATTCCAGAGCCTAACGCAGGTGGCTTTACTGGAAAAGCAAACGAACTTGTGGCACAGTCCACAGAATGCAAAAAAAATAATTTGGAAGCAAAAGCATTTGCAACTCCATAAAAATGAAGTCGTATTCCGTGGAAGCGCGAAACTCTCAAAAAGTTTTGAGGATTTGAATACACCATAATAATAATAATATAATAATATAATTTATTTGCCAAAAGACCAAAGTACAATGGTATATGGTATGTCATACATAATATAATTTAATAATGGACATATATATATATATATATATATATATATACAACTTACTATCATTGAAGCGTCCTTATATTGACAATTTTCCATCAACCGAGCGTCCGGCTCCAATGAAGCGTCCATATATGGACGCTCGATTGGTCACCATGTTAAATTGGCTCCTAATACAATCTAGTAGTCATATCTAAAAATTTTGGTGGACGCCAAATTGATAGTGAATTATCATTTGCCGTATACATGCCGTATACTTTTAGTTCAGCCGAACGCTCACTCGTGGCGTTGCTGCGCTAGGCGTATAAGTATACTTTCATCCAATCTATCGCCTACCGAGCGTCCTCAAACTGGCAACACCGAAACGTATGTTTTCAAATGTTATGTTCGAAGTGTTCGTGTTCTCTTGATATTGGAGGATGAAGTAAAATATCAAAGTACGTAGTTTTCTTTTCAACTACGTGGTTCTGCTTATCAAGAACTTATATACTTATAACTAACTTTTTTTTTCGTCACACGTGAACGAAAAGCACGCCGTTACTCCCTGTTTAAACTAAAGGGAGCAAACCACGCTTTTGCTCCCTAGGAGGCAAAAACGTGTTTTTCTTCTTCTAAACTGGAAGTGTCGGCGTGCTTCGCGTGCATTAAATAAAAAAAGATTTTTTTAATCGGGTCATAAATTATGTTCAAATTAGGGGAGAGAGATAAACATCAATATCTACACCGTTTGCCCGATCCTCATGAAATTTTGCATGCAGATTTTTTTTTACCAGACTTAGATTTTAAGTTATATATTAATTTGATTGGACCATTAAGGGGTGGGGGTTAATAATGTAGAATCTCGACCATTTGTCCGATTCTCATGAAATTTTGCACGCAGGTCTCTTTTGACTGGAGTCAGATTTTAAAGTATGTTTAAATTCGATCATAACATCATAAGGGGTGCGGATTATAAATCTATAGAATCTAGACCATTTGTCCGAATCTCTAGTAATTTTGCAGGCTGGACTCTTTTTTTACTATAGTGACATTTTTAGGTATATTTGAAATTTATTGGGCTATTAGAGGTGGGGTAATCCCTATAGATCTAGACTGTTTGTCCGATTCTCATGAAATTTTGCATGCGCGTCTTTTTGACTAGAGTCAGATTTCAAAGTATGCTCAAATTCGATCGAATCATTAGAGAAAGGGGAGGGATTAAACTAAAACAATCGCATTAACAGTCGTAATTATTTTTTGCAACGAAACTCGGTAACATGTAGCAATCAACTAAAGTAAGAAAAGATAGTTTTTATTTATCGGGTTATAAATTATATTTAAATTGAGGTATGAGGGTTAACATTTAGACCTAGACCGTTTGTCCGAACTTCACATATTTTTACAAGTAGATCTCTTTTCACAAGAGACTGATTTTAAGGTATGCGTGGTGTGAATTTGTTCGGGTCCAAAGAGGTATGGGGGTTAATTTCAACAAGCACTCAAATGACCGTAATTGTTTTTTTGCAACAATACTTGGTATATACCATTGAAATAAAATAATAAATATTATTTTTCTGGTAGTTATATTATACATTCATGTACCTTATGCGCATTCGTAATATTCATATCCAAGCACAAGGAACATTCGAAATACTACCAGAAAAGTTACCGACAATAACTACAAGACTACTACTACTTATGGTATTATAAGTGAGAGTCTTTTTTTAAATTGGGTCATACACATAATGTTTTATTCGATCGGACTATCATGAGGGTAGGGGTTAAATATCTAAATCTAGAAGGTTTGTCCGATCTTTATGAAATTGAAATAATATTTTATTGCTTTGACAGCAAATAAAGAAGTAGTTAATTAATAAAACCTTATTTAGTCAATAGATAATAGATATTTATGTAACAAGTAAAGAAACGAAAGTTGTTACCTTACGTATGGGAAATTTGTACCACGAGGCGTGGTCGAGTTCTGTAAATACATAAGTAAGGTAACTACCGAGATTCCTTACTGGTGCATACAATATGTTTATACTTTCATTTAGAATAAATAGAAATTTTTGTTTCAAATTATGAAATTTTGTCATTTAATGTCTTACAAATTATGACATAAAATAAAAACGCCCAATTTAGGTTATCTACAAACCACATTTTTATTCGAATTTAAAAAATATTTAAACAGCATAAAATATGCGATTGCAAATTAAAAACATTTTATATTGAAGTTTCTTTACAATGTGGTCTATAATTGTTTAAATAAATGTAGTTTTATATGTGTACATTTTATTTTTTTTTAAGATTAAAATAAATAAAACCATTGCATGAAGTAATTAAATTCATTTTCTAGCGCAAATTTGAGAAATAAATTGTCTATACACCAAACGAAAGTAAGACATAGATATTTATACACCAAGTGTGATACATGAATGTTTATTCAAGAGAAGAAAGTTTAGCCCCCGAGCCCGAAGGGCGAGTGGGATAATTTCTTCGAGTGAATAAACATTCGTATCTCACGTGGTTTATACAATATTTTATTCAATTTTGAAGAAATTATTTCAAGTACATGAATTATAAATTTATTTTGACATAACAAAAAAACTAATCAAAGTAATCGTTAGTGGCAAGTTGTAATTGTTTTTATGCATTTTTGACGTAATAATAACAGTTTAAAACGTCAGAGTGATTTAAAAATGTGTTGAGTGATTTAAAAAAAAATTAATTCACTTGTGAATAAACATTTATTTAAAGTTGTTGCTATGGAGTTAATAATAGCAGTTTAAAACGTCAAAATTGAATAAATAATATTTATCTATTTTTATAAACCCAATAAACACTGCTTGATATAGGTACTGTAATGTCCTAATGTCATTTGATTAATTTTCTACTATTTTTCTGTATAATGAGTAGTAGATTTTAAATAGGTAAATTACAGTCGTGTCGAGCATTATTTTTCTTC
The DNA here is from genome assembly GCA_947534325.1 of Agonum fuliginosum. Taxonomy (NCBI): domain Eukaryota; kingdom Metazoa; phylum Arthropoda; class Insecta; order Coleoptera; family Carabidae; genus Agonum; species Agonum fuliginosum. Next base: position 11,569,624 of record OX384044.1, read on the forward strand.
CAAATAAAATTTCTGTTTCACATTTTTACCTATAAAGCTTACAGCAATTTTTTATTATTATTAAACATTTATTTTTTTCAAATTGCTACTTAACAAGATTTCGATAAGTAGCAAACAAATTTATTCGGAAAAATAAATAGCTCTTATGTAGTAACCGTTACAAACATTGACATAAAAATATTTACTACTTTCGGTTTGAGCTTTCCATACCAAAATAACTGGGTAAATCACTATTTCCTTACCAGAAGTAATAAATTTTGAACAAAAATTATTTATAAAATGCATTAAGTAGTATTATATTCTAATTTTAAACCTAATCAATAGTGTTGTCACCAAATTTGTGAATTTAGTGATTATTGAAATATAATGCATTTGTTGCTAATTTTCATTTAAATAATTAACTATCAGATCACAGACAATTTGACCGATTTTCACTATATTTTTGTTATACTTAGTTATAAGCATAGAAATCCAACATAAAATATAGGCTAAATAATCAATCAATGTACCATCTGAAAACAAAATCTAAACGATGTATCCCACATATAACTTTGTCATATTTATTCAACTTGCCGATAATAATTCCGTGTTTTCATTTCAAATCCCCAATATAACGCGCGAAGTAACATGGTTTAGTCGCGGCAACACTGTCGGACGCTTGATAATCGATGAATTGTAATAATCCGTATATATCGGACGCTTCAAAGATGATAGTTTGAACGGACGCTTCAATGATTATGAATTGGGAATATACACCAACCGGACGCTCTATTCAGGTTTTTTGAACGGACGCTCTGTTGATAGTGAGATGTATATATATATATATATATATATATATATATATATATATATATATATATATATATATATATATATATATATATATATATATATATATATACATATATATATATATATATATATATATATATATATATATATATATATAATAAAATTTAGTAATACAAATTAAAATACAACACTACACAGTCATTATTAAAATTTGTCTTGCAAGTATTCATTCACAGAATAATAACACTTTTCCAGTAATATGTTCTTCAAGTTAGATTTAAATATGTTGACGGAATTTACATTTTTGAAATGTTCAATAGATGGTTGTACAACTTAACACCTATTACAAAATGATTATTTAACGATAACATTAAATTGTGTTTAATCATTACAAAATTATTTTTCCCTCTAGTGTTATAATCGTGATTAAATTTTGGGATTTGATCTTGGTGTTGTCTTATTAATAAAATTACTTTAAATAAATACAAGCATGGCAGAGATAAAAAAATTTCTTGTATAAATAAAGTTTTACATGAGGTTCTTTGATTTAAGTTGAACATATTTCTTAAAGCGCGTTTCTGAAGTATAAACACTCGATCAGAACAAGAAGAAAATCCCCAAAATATAATACTATACGAAATATTACTGTATACCTTTGCATAATAGAATGATTTTGTTGTGTGCATATTTGTTATTTGCGCAAGTGGAGCGAGTTTGGCACAAATTTCATCTGTCTCTATATCCCATTTCAAATTTTCGCTAAGATGGACGCCCAAAACTTTCTGACATGTTGTCTGAGGAACAGACTGATTATTGCATCTTATTAAAGTACTATAATCTCTCTTAGTAGTTGAAAATCTAACTACTGCAGATTTACTTGCATTTAAGCTCAAATTGAGCTTTGCAAACCAGTCAGAAAGATTTTGAGTCAACATTGACAAGGAATTAGCTACATTTACATCATCTGGGATAAGTAAGGTAACGTCATCTGCATATGAAATGAATTTATTAGAACGGAGTACTTTCTTTATGTCGTTTACATACAGCGCAAACAAAATAGGACCAAGTACTGACCCTTGCGGTACACCAGTATCGACGTGTCTGAGGTCTGATTTACAGTTATCAAAATGAGCCACTTGCATTCTGTCACTTAGATATGATTGGAACCACTTGTAACAAATACCCCGCAACCCATACTGTGATAAAACGTTAAGTAATTTATTATGATCCACACAGTCGAAAGCTTTGGTCAAATCTACAAAAATATCGTACATGCTTGTGTTATTATCTAAACTATTATTCAATATTCAAGATGGCGGACGGACTTAACGTGCTTAAAAGTAACAATAATAATTTGTGCAAAAGATGCCATAAAACTGCTATCAGTGGTTTCAAATGTGCGTTATGTGGTGTGATTACACACAACAGTTGTGCTAAAGCACTAAAATTAACAGTTAATGAAGACAATACCATAATATGTTGTGATAACGAAAATGTGCTCAACGACAGTAAAGTCGAAGGTGAATCTGACGCATCATTCACAAGCGTGATAGATCAAAAAAGTACTAGTGATGTTTTTTTTTCTATGGAAATTACTTAAACAAAAGGACGAGACGATTAAAAGTCAAAAAAATACTATTAATCTGCTTAAACAACAATTAGACGTAGTCAATAATATCTTGACTAATAAATTCAATAATGCACAAGTTCCGCCATCTGTAAGAAAATCCAATAAAAACAATAACAAAGTTAGAAACAGAACTTCCTTCGTTACCAACACGTCGGAAGATGCGGTTTTAAACAGCAACACTCGCGCAATCGAGGCCGATACTATCGACAACACTATAGTGGAAGAGCGGGGTGAAGGTCGTCAAAATGGTGTCGTAAACAAAGCACCAGAAGCGAATAAAGTGAAAATAAACGATCACACCAGTCGCATAGGTAACAATGCTAATACTAACAATATAACAAGAAACACGTCACAAAATCAACGTCCAAGGCTTGAAAGAAGGCGTTCTTCTGCACGCCCGGTGGTTGGTAACCGCAATCCGGACAACACAATGACGATTAAAGCAGCTGAAAATCAACCAGCTCTACTTCACATATGTAAACTTCACCCTAACACAACAGTCGAAGAGCTGCTAAATTATCTGTCTAAGCTCTTTCTTGAAGTTTCTTGTGAAAATCTCATATCCAAGCATCCAAATTTCTATTCGTCATTTAAAGTAGCTGTCAACGAAGTCAACCGTTGAAAAGCGATGGATCCAACAATTTGGCCAAATGGTACCCTCATCAACAAGTTTTTTCGGCCAAGAACTCCAGTGAAGGAGGTAGACAAATAACTACAACTGCTGCCTGCATTCCCAAGACCAATGAGGATATTATACCAATGACTAAAACTCAGAATTCGAGTTCTAATGTAGCAAATGTAAGTGTATTTCACGTTAACGCCCAGTGTCTATCAAATAAAATTAATCAACTGTCTCTATTTTTAGATAAATAATATAAGTATGATGTTGTATGTGTTTCCGAACACTGGCTAAGCGCACAGTCACTGAACCATATTAATTTACCAGGCTATACTCTAGCTAGCTCCTTCTCCAGAGCGGTAAGTGTTCATGGAGGTGTCGCCATTTTTATTAAGAAACATTTTATTTTTAACATGGTAGATGTTGCAGAATTCTGTTCAGAATTTGTTGCGGAATTTTGCGCTATCTATGTTCCAATTATTAATGCTGTGATAATCTGCCTGTACAGGTCGGGTGCATCAGATTTCAAATCATATCTTGAGAAATTTGAACTTATGATCATTCAAATTCATAAAAAATTCAATAATGTTATCATACTTGGTGACTTTAACGTTAACTTTAAAACTCAATCTCCTCAACTGAACGAGCTATTGATTATTATCAAATCTTTTAACATTAATATAACAATCACAGAATATACAAGAATTACAGATAATTCTGCAACTTGTATAGATAATATTCTTACAAATATTGAACAAAATTTATTCGAAGCTGGCATCATTGATCCAGCTTTGTCTGATCATTTGGCTCAATACATAATACTGAATATTTCTCAATCGAAAAATGCACCTGCACCCAGACAGGTTATCACGAATAAAGGACTGGCCTCTGTTAGGGATTCTCTATATGTAGTGGACTGGGAATTTATTTGTCAAAATGACAATGTCAATTACCTAGCTGAGTTCTTAACTAATAAAGTTAGTCAACTAGTCAATTACCACAGCAGAACGGTTACTGCTAAAACTAATTATTTGCCTCCTGTGTATTGGTATAATTCTGGCCTTCTTGAACTAAGAGACAAAGTACTGTCTGCTAAACATACTTATAATACTACTAGACATAATAACAACTTGGAGGAGTACAAAATCTTGCGTAATCAATATGTCAAGGAAATTAACTACGCAAAGAAAGCTGCGTATAATAACTATGTTTATCAGTCCTGTAATAAAGCCAGAGACTATTGGAGGCTCGTAAACTTAGAAAGTAATAAAGTTAAGAAAACTATAGTTCCTAATGCACCCCTAGATGAAGTGAACAATTACTTTGTCTCAGTGGTGGACAGAACTGTTGATAATATTTGTCTTAACAATGATTATCATCTAGAATTACCTAATTCATTAAATAGTACTTTTTTCATTACTCCAACTACGGAAGAAGAAGTATTCAAATGCATAATGAACTTAAATAATTCTAACTGTACCGATGTGTATGGCCTTAATAGTAGAATTATTAAGAGATTAATTGACGTTATAACCTACCCTTTAACTATATTGATTAACAAGTGTTTCTCACAAGGAGTTTTTCCAGATTCCTTCAAGGTTACTAGAGTTATACCAATACACAAGAAAGGTGACAAAAATGATTTAAATAATTTTCGACCTATATCAATAATACCCATTTTGGGTAAAGTTATGGAATCTTTACTGAAGATTAGAATAATGAGTTACTTAGATAAGTTTGACGTATTGAACCCTTTACAATTTGGTTTCAGAAAAAACTGCTCCACAACCAAAGCTTTAACTAATGTTGTACATGATATAATACACAGCCTTGAGAACGGGGAATGCACAGTATTAGGCCTATGCGATCTATCAAAGGCTTTCGATTGCGTTTCTTTTACTATCTTGTTAGAAAAGCTTCACTGTTATGGTTTTAGAGACGTCTCTAACAACTTATTTTCATCTTATCTAAATAATAGGAATCAATGTGTTAGCATTGATGGCATTTCATCTAATCTTATGCAAGTAAAGCATGGTGTACCCCAAGGTAGTGTCCTGGGTCCCATTCTCTTTCTTATATATATATTAATGAATTCAGCAACTACATAAGCCCATATAGAAGCATACTTTTTGCTGATGATACTACTCTTATTTGGTTATCAAGTGATATCAACAACTTAGATAATTTAAAAAACGACATGATCACTAAAGCTGAAGCATGGTTTAGTAGTAATAACCTAAGGCTTAATGAATCAAAAACACAATTCCTTACGGTAAATTCTAACCCTAAAAATGTAAAGGATAAAAGCGTCAAACTACTAGGAGCTCATTTTGACCCTTACTTAAATTGGCATAAACATACCATGGTCTTGGCCCAAACTTTAGCACGTAGTATCTTCATAATCCGAAGACTACAGCAGATTTTTCCTGTGGAATTACTACGTGATGTTTATTTCGCACTATTCCATTCTCATCTAACTTATGCTGTAAGACTGTGGGGTAATTCGCCACATGCTCAAGCTATTTTTAAGTTACAAAAAAAATGTATTAGAATTATGACCGGTTCAAACTATAGAGAGCCCTGCCAGAGGTTATTTAAGGAACTAAAAATTCTGCCACTTCCTTCATGTTTCATTTATTACACTCTACTCTAAATTCACTCGAGTGACAATCTGAATAAGAATGGCGATGTTCATGATTGCAGCACACGCTCTGCTAACCTATTAAGAATAAACAAATATAAGTTGAACGTTTCAAAAAGAAACTCCCTCCAACTTAATCTTTACAACCATCTTCCTGATTCCTATAAAAATTTGTCGCTTAGTCGGTTTAGGCACCACATTAAAAACCATTTAATTAATAATTGCTTTTACAACCAGGACCAGTACCTGGAATGTCGTACTTTTGAAAAGCTGGGCACCTAGCGAGAAATACATTTCTACTGTGTTTTAATTTTTTGTTTTAACAAGGATCAGTACCTGGAATGTCGTTCTTTTGAAAAGTGGGCGACCAGCATGTATTCATTATTTGTACTGTGATATTCATTTTTATATTTTGTATTTTTAACCTTTTTCTACAATGACTTGTCAATTACGAATGTAAAGCTATGACCAAATAAATATACAATACAATACAATATTGTTTAAGATATTTAATAGAGCAGTGATAGTGCTATACCCCTTTCGAAAACCATGTTGTTCTGCAATAAATATCTTGTTTTTTTTTCCAAAAATGGTATTATTTTGTTTAGCAAAATTTTTTCAAGTAATTTATGAAAAACAAATACTAAACTAATAGGTCTATAGTTTGTAACTAGTTCTTTAGACCCTTTTTTGTGCAATGCAATTACTTTCACTGTATTTAGTGCATCAGGGAATATTCCTTCAGAAATAGAAATATTGATGCAGTATAATAATGGTTCTATAATTACATTGTAACATTTTTTTAACAATTTTGAAGGTATTTCATCTATACCTGTCGCTGAGGAGTTGCTTAAGGAAGATATAGCAGAAATAAGTTCGGTTTCCGTTACAGTGTTTAAAAAGATTGAATTTTTACAAGATGTATTAATTGAGTATTCTGTGTTTGATAAGTCAGCTTTCGAAGTTAGATCATTTATTATGTTTTGTGGAGTTTCAACAAAGAAATTGTTAAACATGTGTGCAATATTAACTGAATCAATGGCTACTATATCTCCGTGACATAATTGCTTGAGATTATTCTGATTATTATTAGTGACATTTAAATTGTTCTTAATTAGGTTCCAAATCTTTTTGCTGGAGTGCTTTGAATTATTTACTATTTTAGCAATATAATTTTTCTTTGTTTCATTTAGTAATTTACGATAGCGATTTTTACATTTATTATAATCGTCTTTACTTATAATATTACACATGTATAAATGGTAATTGTCTTTTAATTTTTGTGCCTCACTCTTGATATCATCTGTAATCCAGTTTTTATTTTGTTTGTTTATACATATTTTAGTTAATGGAAAAGATAGTTCAATATATTGTGACAAAGTGTCCAAGAGATAATTAAAACTAGAATTAGTATCATCTAAAAGATATAATGGGCTCCAGTCTTTTTGCTCCAGATAACATTTATATGTTTCAATATTTTTGTCAGAATAGACTCTTTTTTCACACTTGGTATTTTCATTTATGTTAAAGTCTTTATTATATAAATTAATAATTTGTGCTGAATGATCTGAGAGAGTTATTACAAATGACTTTTGCAACATACGAGGTTTTTGATATATTGGTATATATATATATATATATATATATATATATATATATATATATATATATATATATATATATATATATATATATATTATCAATACAAGTTTCACTGGTTTTTGAAATACTTGTTGGTTTGGTTATTGTTGCATATAACAAAAAAAAGGCATTAAATCTAACAATGATTTTTTCTCAGAGTTTTCAGAATATTTACATTAAAGTCACCACAGACAAAAATGTTTATCTATGTTTCACCCACTTTTTTACAAAAAAGTTGTTTGAAAATATTTCAGAATAGACAAATTTATGCGCTCGACAGCATGACATCGAGACAACATTTAGTACAACAGATTCTGAGATCCGGAAATATATTGGAATCTTGATATTTATGTCGATATATCGTTATCCAAACGCAGAACAATGACTTCTAAGCGGTTCTTCAAGATTCGCCAGTATCTCAATTTCAACGATAAATCTAAAGAAATAAAGCGTGGTGAACCTGGATATGATCCATTATACAAAGTTCAGCCCTTGGTGAAACATTTTAATGCAAGATTTGAAACAGTACCAAAACTATCACGATTATGTGTAGATGAGCAAATGTGTGCAACCAAAATGAAACGAACTTCATTGCGTCAATACATACCAGCAAAGCCTCATAAGAAATTGGTTAAAGACAGCGAAAACGTACGTGTAGCGAAGCCTGTGACTTCTAGACTTAATGTAGATGCATACTACATATCACATGAGATAGCTATGCGTGCGGTGGGTATTATACACAATTCCATTCAAGTTTCAGTTATCGTTGATGATATTACATCTGTAGTAAATAGAGTACGTCAAGCTTTACGCGTATCTTCAACAGTTGAAAAGGAAGTAAATCATATTATATCATATCTTAGAGCATATACATTGCCTGAGGATTATTTTTTATTATTTTTCTAAAAACACTGATCAATCAAAATTTATGGAGGTTGGAAATAATACACCAACGGCATATGAATGTCATGCATCTATTTGGAATTATTATATTACAGACGTTATTAGCTCCGACGCAAGTAACTGTTGCATCTCGAGTCCAGTCCAGACGTACGCCTGGTGAGAATGAGAACTTTTTCGATGGACACCTTGACGCGCATCGAATGTTATATTTCAATTATTATATTGAAAGCAGCATTATGACTTCAACGAAAAAACGTCAGAAATATTAATAAGTTAGCGTCACTAAAAGAACTTCGCAGCCTTTCAATGTTAGAAATTGGTGAGAACTATGAAGTTTTATCACTAACGAAGAAGAATACAGTATACCAACATGGATTAAGTGTATTGTGTAATAAATATGAGTTAAACTTAGAGACTGAATGAAGCAATTGATGTACTTGCAAGTTCACTAACAAATATTGTATAAAGTTTAAACGTATTGCTGGAGGGACAAAGTGACTCATTTGAACTATTACAACACAATAATAATTGTTAAACTTAGACAGTGTGAACGAAGCAATCGATGTACTTGCAAGTTCACTAACAAATATTGTACAATGTGTAAACGTATTGCTGGAGGGGCAAAGTGCAATGTTTAACGCATTTGAGTTATTACTACACAATAATAATTGTTCACAACATCAGCAGCAGAGTGAGCAACCAGTAAATTTGGTGTTGGAGTCACCGCAATCCCCAGCACCACCTACATCACCATTAATCGTAGAATATCATGATATATCAGAGGAGGAGTCAATCATGATGGATGATGGGACCAACTGGTACATCGTGAGAGAAGAACGAAGAAGAATACAGTACACGGTGAGAGAATTTTGGTTTAATGAATTTAACTGCTTTCTATGTGCAAGATTTAATCGAATTTCAAGCGATGATCTGGAAGACTTGAATGAATTAGCTTCTGAGGGTAAACTGTGTATCGTTTTACGAGGACGACAGAATAAAACAGTGAACTTAGTATTTGTTGTTGTTTAGTTTAACCCTTATGTTACCAGCAAAATTTTAACCTTCTGTCTCCCGAATAGGGTACCCGGTACCCAGATGTATTGGTGTATGTTTCCAAGCACAAATTAGTTTATTTCAGACTTGAGCTTGCTCGCATGACGACGTATAGTTAATTCTCCGTATTGATAATGGCTTCTGGAGTTAATTCAACTAAATCAAACTTGTGAGTTTTTGTTTACTTTACATATTTGTAATTTTGAAATTATTAATATTTAATGTTTTTGTGTTCTAGGTCTACAAAACGAAATATAACAAATAAGTGGGACGCTAAAAATTATATTAATTTGGATAGGTAAAATTATGATTTCCTAAAGTTTTTAATTGCCGTTACATTCATTGGGTAATAAAATTTCTGTAGATTGACTGATATTGAAATTGATGAATTATTTCAATCTGAAGAAGAGACTGAAGTTCCCTGTGAGGAGGATGATGAAACTTGGCTTCCACCGATAGATCCTAATAATAGAGACGATTCTGACATTGAAGATGTTCTAAAAGCAACAGATTTACAAATTGAAATACAGGAAGAAAGTGACAGTGATGAAGATAACGTCGTTCAAATTGAACAACAACAAGAAGAACAGGAACAACATTTTACTACTCGTAGCGGTATTTTATGGCAAAAGAAACCGTATCTAGAAACACAAAGATGTTCTTATAACATACTTCGTCAGAAAGTTGAGACTTAGGTTTAGATGCAAATATATTATCCGTTAATTCGTTTGTATTTTTTCTAGGTGGCGTAAAAAAAGGCTACGAAAATTTAACAGCCCTGGAAACATTGTAACGAATTTCATAATTTTTTTAAAAATTAAATGCAAATCATCCGTTTCCTTTTTTTGCCTTCCGATTGGCACCACTGCGTGCGACGGAATAAATGCCGTGTTCCGAGCACGTGAACTCTGTCTTTCTCGAGTATCGTATCGTCAGTATCTTGCAGTTGTGCAGTTATCTTTTCCAGATTATCTCGTTGGCTGGTTGCCACGTTTTTCTCGTTTGAGAGCTGTGCAGTGTTTGATTAACAACTTTGTTGCACTTCGATATCTCTTTATCTACGTAAAAGATAAGTATTCTTTTGATTATTGAACCATTATTGTTGCGAACATTCGTTTTACACGTGCCAAGCGTGCCTTTCCTACGTCCATCGTAGTTTAATTTATAGTTAATTATTTTTCAATTGTTAAATTAGTGATTATAGTTAAGCTGGTTAAGTTTATGCATAGTTTTAATGTTAAGTAGATTTACAGTAATTATAGTATTAATGATGAAAACTTTGAGGTTATGTTGAACCTAGTGCTACAACTTTCTGAAATTACTGTAGTTTTGAGCCAGATTCATTTATTTAATATTAATTATACCTACAGTGGGTCGCTACTACGTTACGTTATATTTAATATAATCTTGTTCACATATATATATATATATATATATATATATATATATATATATATATATATATATATATATATATATATATATATATATGCTTTAGTTCAGCCTGCTTTTGCAATTGTGCATGATCATCCGCTTATCAGCTTTGGTAGAGGTATTGTGAGCCCAGAATTAAGTCCAGAGAGTCCAACTGGTGGGGAATATTCCATGAGAGGGACTGGCGCCTGCTCTCGAACAGCTGTTACCGAGACAAATCAACTCTGGAGACGCTAGCCGATGCATTACAACCCATGGCACCCCTTTACTGGAAACATCTATGCTGGAAACGCACAAACGCAAGTTTTGGTTAATCGAATCATTTATAATTATTAAGTCATATTATTTATTAAGTATAAAGTCATTTATGAACGTAATTCTGTATAAACATAACTACTATCATTCTGTTCACTTGTATTGGCTCAAGCAGCACCCTCACATATTGAATTTATCACTTATCGTAATTCTGCATACGTTATATTATAATATTTATCTCTCTGGCACATCATATCTGCTCTCGCAGCTTCAATATTTGAATTTATCACTTATCGTAATTCTGCATAAACTTTATTATATTTATTATTCCTGGTCGTCGTATCTGCTCTCGCAGCTTCAACATTTGTATTTATCACTTATCGTAATTCTGCATAAATTTTATTATATTTATTATTCCTGGTCGTCGTATCTGCTCTCGCAGCTTCAACATTTGTATTTATCACTTATCGTAATTCTGCATAAACTTTATTATATATTACTTTATTATATTTATTATTCGTATCTGCTCTCGCAGCTTCACTATTTGAATTTATCACGTAACGTAATTCTGTATAAACTTTATCTTACTTATTATTCTCGGACGTCGTATTCGCTCACGCAGCTTCACATCTTGCATTTCCCAATTATTGTAATTCTGATTATCTTTTATTATTATTTATCATTCTGGGTTTCTCTATTGTAATACTATTTGTATATTATTATTATCATACTAATGGTCTTAGATTGTATTGGCTTCCAATGCCTAGTTAAGGTTTATCTTTTCTTGAATTATAATAAATATTGTTATTTGTCTGTATCGCTCATATTACGCACCCCGCCACCTCTTCTGAGTTAGCCGGAGCACTTCAAAATTTATGTAAGTATTCGTTACAACATTTAATGTAATTTTTACACCGGAAATGCAATCAATAATAATACGAGAAACAAAACGAAAGGCCCAGCAAGTTATTGGTAAATGGAATTTATCTCAGCTGCGCACTAAAAAAAAATTTGGACAACGTTGACAGTTGAAGAGTTAAACGCATATATTGGTATACTTATAACATCTGGTGTTCATTCTTCGAATAGGGAACATGTAAATGAACTATGGAAATCTGATGCTTTATCATTATACAGAAGTGGTCTAAGCCGGAATCGATTTCAATCAATTACCAGATATATTCGTTTTGACAATGTAAACACACGAGCTGAACGTATTGCAAGAAATAAAGCTGCTCCAATTCAGGATATTTGGACAATGTTCAATGCTAATTTATCGAAAGTATACAAGCCGTATGCAAATTTAACTATTGACGAGCAACTTTTTCCGTTTAGAGGCCGCACTAAATTTACTCAATATATTCCGAGCAAACCGGCGAAATATGGAATTAAAGTTTTCTGGGTATGCGACTCCAGTAATTCATTTCCTTGCAAAGGTATAAGTTATACTGGTAAAGAAGCACAAACAAGCGAGCGCCGTGTGAATGTTGGTGAAAATGTAGTGCTTGATTTGGTGAAGGATTTTCAGGGATCAGGTCGCAATATAACAACAGATAATTTTTTACCTCTCTGGAACTGGCCAAAACTTTGCGAACTTTAGTAGGAACAATCAGAAAGAATAAATCTTACATTCCAGTAGAGTTGCAAGCATCAAAGAATAGAGAAATTTTATCATCTTTTTTCGCTTTTCATCAAAATGCAACTTTAGTAAGCTATGTTCCAAAAAAGAACAAAGCAGTTCTACTATTGTCAAATATGCATTCTCAACCAGACGTACGCGATGATTCTAAGAAGAAGCCTGAAATAATACACTATTATAATAAAACAAAAGCAGGAGTTGATACTATGGACCAGTTAACATCAAGATAAATGCAACTTTAGTAAGCTATGTTCCAAAAAAGAACAAAGCAGTTCTACTATTGTCAAATATGCATTCTCAACCAGACGTACGCGATGATTCTAAGAAGAAGCCTGAAATAATACACTATTATAATAAAACAAAAGCAGGAGTTGATACTATGGACCAGTTAACATCAAGATACTCTACAAAACGCAGAACTAATAGATGGCCGTTAGCGTTTTTCTTCAATATAATAGATGTAGCATGCTTAGCCGCGTATATTTTATACTCCGAAAATTTTCCAAACTTAACGAAAAAACAGACAGTCGTCGCCTATTCCTAAAAGATTTGGGGAAAAATCTTTGTCTGCCAGCCATAATGCGCAGGGCAGAAAATCCTAAAATAATTTGTCATTATTACCTCAGAACTGCAATGGAGTCAGTTCTTCAGCAAAAATTAACACCGGCAGCAGCACAACAAAAACAACAACCAAAAATACAAAACAAGGATGCATCAGGTAGATCCAAACATAAGGGCATATGTCATAAATGTTTCACCGATGATAATAGAAAACGGAAAACAAGAAAATGCTGCGCGACGTGCAATAAACCAATATGCGATCAGCACGTTATCAAAATTGAAACAATTTGTAAAGATTGCGACGAAAACAAAATTGATTCAGATTCTTCGGGTAGCAGTGTGTAACTTTTACATTAATATGTTTTTTTTAAAATAATTATTGTTTATAAAAAATAATAAATATTTTATATTTTGTAGCAAATGTTATAATAAATATTTCATATATAAATTGAAAAATAAGCTTACTTTAATCATAATATACACTTTTATAGATGTGGTACTTGGTATCTCACTTGGGAGACAGAAGAGTTGTTTTTATAATTTAAAAAAAACATGTTTCCAAAATTCCAATTACAGCAAATGTTCCCTAATTATGATAAGAAATAAATTTTAGGAGCTCTCGTAGAGGCCCAGGTGCACAAAAATACACAAAAAGAGTTACGTTCTGCTAAAGTCAAAAAAGGTACCGGGTACCCGAGTTGGTAACATAACGGTTAAAATGATCAAGCGCAGCGAATGCAATACAATATTATCTTATTATGTACATAGACTAAGGAAACTTAAACATGATTTAATAATACTTTATTTTTCCATAGACTGAAAGTACAGTGTAAGAACGTCAGATAAAAAGTTTCACGCATTTGAACACAATAATAATTATTCACAACACCAGCATCAGAGTGAGCAACCAGTAAATTTGGGGTTGGAGTCACCGCAATCCCCAACACCACCTACATCACCATTAATCAGGAAATATAATGATGTATCAGAGGAGGAGTCATTAATGATGGATGATGACATCTACAGCAAAGTGTTAAGTTAGATACAATAATCCAATACCAACATGGATTAAGTGTATCGTTTGATAAATATGAGTTAAACTTAGAGTGTGAATGAAGCAATTGATGTACTTGCAAGTTCACTAACAAATATTGTACAATGTCTAAACGTATTGCAGGAGGAACAAAGTGCAATGTTTTACGCATTTGAACACAATAATAATTATTCACAACACCAGCATCAGAGTGAGCAACCAGTAAATTTGGGGTTGGAGTCACCGCAATCCCCAACACCACCTACATCACCATTAATCGTGGAATATCATGATGTATCAGAGGAGGAGTCATTCATGATGGATGATGGCACCAACAGCAAAGTGTTAAGTTAGATACAATAATCCAATACCAACATGGATTAAGTGTATCGTTTGATAAATATGAGTTAAACTTAGAGTGTGAATGAAGCAATTGATGTACTTGCAAGTTCACTAACAAATATTGTACAATGTCTAAACGTATTGCAGGAGAAACAAAGTGCAATGTTTTACGCATTTGAACTATTACTACACAATAAAAATAATTGTTAACCTTAGAAAGTGTGAATGTACTTGCAAGATCACTAACAAATATTGTACAATATGTAAACGTATTGCTGAAGGGACAAAGTGCAATGTTTAACGAATTTGAACTATTACTACACAATAATAATAATTGTTAACCTTAGAAAATGTGAACGAAGCAATTGATGTACTTGCAAGTTCACTAACAAATATTGTACAATGGGTAAACGTATTGCTGGAGGGACAAAGTGCAATGTTTAACGCATTTGAACTATTACTAAACAATAATAATTGTTCACAACAGCAGCAGTAGAGTGAGCAACCAGTAAATTTGGTGTTGGAGTCACCGCAATCCCTAACACCACCTACATCACCATTAATCGTGGAATATCATGATGTATCAGAGGAGGAGTCATTCATGATGGATGATGAGACCAACTGGTACATCGTGCGAGAAGAATAAGTAAAAAAGGTTTGGCGATCGTGTTTGCCATTGATAAGTTTCGCCCTTATGTTGACGGATCGCGTTTTACAGTGATCACCGACCATTTTTCGCTGCTGTGGCTCATGAGAATGTCAGAACCCACCGGCAAGTTAGCCCGTTGGGCGGTTAAACTCCAACAATTTACTTTTGACTTTCAACATCGGCACGGAAAGCAAAACGTCGTTCCCGGGCGCTCGAGCACCTTTAGATATATCTTCCTTGTCCCTAGAGACCAAACCAGTCTAACCTTTTTACTTAAAATTGCGGGAGTCTATTTTGAAGAATTCTGGTAATTATTCTGAATAGAGAGTTGAAAAACATTCTATTATCAAGTGTGTTACTCGCTGTGGTATTTTACCTGCCAAGCAGTCAGAGTGGAAACTTTTCTATTCACGGTGCTCATTTAGGCGTTCAGAAGACTCTCCGTCGAATTACGGAGCATAATTGGCCTCAATTGCATGGGAGTGTGTATAAGTACGTGGCTCGTTGCAAAGTATGTCTGGCACAGAAAGTGCAGCATCAACTTCCTGCTGGTATGATAGGAAGAGAAAAATTTCAGATTGTGATGGCTGATAATGAAACGCAGTTTCGCAGCCAACAGTTCAATAACCTCATGAACAAATACGAAGTGCCTAAGACATGGTACAATGCAAAACTCCACTCTCAAGTTAATTTCGTGGAAGTACACAATCGAGTCATTAAGACTGCCATTCGCTCATATATTGATAAAGACCAACATCCTTGGGATTTTACTCTTCCGGCGGTTATTCAAGCAATCTGCACTAGCGTGCACGAAATAACTGGTTATAGTTTATAAAAATTCGTATTAAAATGTATGAGTTTTATTTTAACCCTTTCAAGTCTCACAATATGTTCAAACAATTCTGCACTAAAATTTGCCCAATTAAAATACATTGGTATGGGCGAACTTAGTAGTTTATGGTTGACTTCACATTTTTGAATGGGTAGTACTAATAACATTAGCACATGCGTCAGTGAAAACCAGTTGTTTATCACATGTGGTTGCTTTTATTGTCATACAAGACTGTATTTTGATGGATTAGATATAAATCTGATATTGTCACAAACCAGCCAAATACATCTAAATAATTTATCACCTTCTTAATATGGTAATTGGCCCTTACTGACATATCTTCCTCGCCCAAGGCTACGTAAATGTGAACTTTAGTTACACGTAGAGACGATTTCTAATCTTTAAGGATGCTAGCGGTGTCTAAAACCATTAACATCCGCTTTAATTGAAAGACACCGCAACGCATGTGTCATGTCCGAAATGTATCACGCATATATCACGCATATAATTATTAAAAGTTAACATACGCACTTAATTATAAAATCCCAAACCAAAGTCTGTTAAAATTTTAACCACTCACGGAAGAATCGTAGTATAAAAGCCTTAAATTTTTACTTAACCTATTATTGACCACTGTACATTTTTGTGTACACTGAAATAATTCTACTGTTTGCGACATCTAACGTGCAATAGGTTAACTCATTTGTTTTAAAAATGTCCAGTTACCTTTCCTCTTTCGATGAGTAGTAAATGTTTCATTTATAGCTAGATGGATTTTAAATAACAACATTGAACGTTGGCACATGTTTCTCTGTTTTTGAGGTTAGATGAGGTAAGTGAATATTATTATCAATAATGACTATTGTTTATTCTTTAATTTTATTTGGTGCATGATATATGTTTTTATAATATTAACTTATTAGGTCACTTTTAGATAGCATGTGTGTTTTTTTATATTGTTGCAAAACTGTCTGTACCCAGTAGTGTACAATGGGCAATGTCATGGTATGAAAGTCTTATGTTCAAATCTTTCAGTGCTATAACGATAATATGGATTCTAACGAAATTCACCCGTCTGCATTTTATGGCAAAAGATTGGAGACTATGGCATCTGCGTTAGAAATTATTGAAGACGTGAGATCTAGATCAGAATTAGATTTAGTTATACTACCGCCTGATGTTGACTGTCAAACAGATGAAGACAGCCAAGAAGAAGCAGAAGATTACGGAACCTAAATGGAGTCGTACAAACGTAAACATGGGTATGAAGGACACCAATAGGACTGACGCTCGGTTGGAAAGGGTGCGAGAAGAACTAACAGGATTGAATGCGGTACAAATTTTTGAAAAGTTATTAGACGAAGAAATAATACAGCATATCGTTATTCAAACTAATATTTACGCAAAAGTTACATTCAATGTTACGGCTGAAGAAATAAAGATTTTTATTGGGCTTCTTCTGTTCACCGGATATCATAGACTGACTACCGCGTGAACGTCTTTATTGGAATTTAGACGAAGATTTAGGCATTCCGTTTGTATCAAATGCCATTAGTCGAAATAGATTCACTGAAATCAAGAAATATATACATTTGGCCGATAACTGAAAACTAGACAAAACTGATAAAATGTACAAACTTCGACCGTTCATGAATTTGATCAATAAAAAATTTCAACAATGGGGCATTTTTCACAAATGCTTGTCAATCGATGAGGCGATGGTGAAGTACTTTGGTCATCATTCTGCGAAGCAATTCATCCGCGGCCCGTACGCTTCGGTTACAAAGATTGGATGTTGTGCAGTTCCAGTGGGTACAGCTATGCATTTGATACATACTGTGGTGCTAAACCTTCAGCTGGGCAATATCAAACAACAAATACAAAATCTTCTATTCCACTTGGATCGCAAGTAGTTTTGGACCTTCTAAAAGTTGTTGAGGATCCAACTGATCATATTGTATTTTTTGATAACTATTTCTCAAGTTATGAACTTTTGAATACTCTTAGAGAGAAAGGTATGCGAGCTACTGGCACAGTGCGAGACAATCGTACTAAGAAGTGTCCATGTCCACTTGTGTCTTCCAAAGACGTGACGAAAAAGGATCGGGGATATTGTGATTATCGGTATGATAATGATAATAATCTTCTTTTCGTAAGATGGAACGATAATAGCGAAGTAACGATGGTAACAAATTATGATTCTTTGGAACCAATGGTACAAGTCAAGCGATGGTCTGCTAAAAAGAAAGAAAATATATCTGTGCCACAACCTCAGCTAATCAAAAATTATAATTCATCAATGGGTGGTGTAGATCTTCTTGATCAGGCTGTAAACAATTATAGAGTTAGTATTCATGGCAAGAAATGGTGGTGGGTACTTTTTACCCATATGATAAACATGATTGTTGTCAATGCATGGAAGCTTCACACAATAACTTCTGAAAATGATCATACGGACTTGTTACTATTTAAAAGAAATATAACTCGCCATTACCTCCGATCTTACGGCAAAGCTATTCAAAGGAGACCTAATTCAAATAGACCATCAGGATCACTACCACCAAGCATCCTGGAAGATCCTGTAGGTCACTACCCACAAAAAATTCAAGATCCCCTCAGATGTCGCCAATGTCACATGAGAGTTAGGTGGAAATGCGAAAAGTGTAATGTGACGCTTTGTACCGGAAAAAGAGAATGCTTTAAGATATTTCACTCTCAAGACAAATAAACTAATTAATTCATTAATTTTTTTTTTATTTTTAAATGTAAACTGATAATCAAAAATATATTTATACTTTCTAAAATGTATTGATATCTAACCCATGTAATCCCAATGTACCTGATTGGGTACACAATTTTTTTTCAAAAACGGTGAAAAAAAATTTCAACATTTTCATATTAATTGTATTATTAACCTATTCTTATGCTATTTTGGTATGTTTTAACTTTTCAACTTTTCTAGGAAGTCGGTGGGCATTAATGGGTTAAGAAGCATCAATCAGTCAGATCAGTTAATCATTTAATGATCATCGGTTGCATTAGTCTTCTGAATTAAATATTCCGTTGTGCGACGAGTTCCAACCAGTGTTTAAGTAAAAAATGCCTAGTCTGTACAAAAAGTAAGTTTGTCTTAAAACATGTATCTCATATTTGCAATAAGTTGCTTAAAATGTTCAAATGTATTAAACGAAGCAATAATCGCTTGTCAATAAAAGCTAACTATTATGTATTATTTCGAAACTAATTACATGTTAAACTCCCGCCTCAAAAATAGCAGCCTCAAGTCACGAGCGAGTGTCTCTTTAAAAACCCCTAAATTTATAAATTAACATCTTATCTCCATCAAAAATTAGATCTTATAGCAAATTAAGTAACCCGTTAATCGTCTAATAAGGGTTAATACCAGTAAATATTATAATTAAACAATTATAAACGTAACAATTGGTGGAGGCGCCGGGTATTAACAAAGTTGCAAAATAAAACATAAGAGTTTTTAATGGGTAGCATGCGGGCTAAATGTTTCGAACACCACCAAAATCGAAACCTGCTGCAACAATACGCGTTTTAAGATCAGGAAGAGTAATTAACGGGGCTGGTGGTAGTGCGCAAGTACGCGAAGAACGTCCTTCTAACAATAATCAAGCCGCCGAGAACGAAAACATCATTAACGCCGAGAACGAAAATATCCTTAACGCCGCGATTGAAAATAACGTGCCATTGCACGAAAAAAAACCAGGTAACAACCATGAAGAAGTAAACGCTAGTCCGACACCGGGAGTAGTCGCAGAAGAAGCCGACCCAGCCGCAATTCCGAACGACGAACCGCTAGATCCGCTTTTAGCAAATCCGGGACCCTACCCCGGCATCCAGTGACGGATCCACGTCAACGGTGTTGCTGCAAAGCGGAGAAACCGCAGCCGCCCCATCTGCCCAGAACTCAGTAAAAATTTCCCGTCCTCAAGGTGACACAGAGGCGTCAGCAGTACCACGATCGGCGAGCGCACCTCCCAGAATCGAGCCCGAACTCGTGGTGATTGCACCACCGAGTGAGGGGGATGAAGACGAAGGTTCCGTGATCTCCATCACTTCCACATCCATTTCAGAGCTCGCGGACGAAGACAGCTGGAGCGATGTTGACAGTCCGCCCACCAGTCCGTTCTGCTCCGTTGGCCCTATGCCTGGAAATCCCTCGGAGACTGTTATAACCATAGTCTCCAGCCCGGACACTCATCTCGGTGGCGAGCGCGGCTTCCAGCATCGAGGTAATCGAGTTGGAATCGGAGGAAACCTCACCCAGAGTAGTACCCAGGAAATTAAGGAAGATTGTTACGGTGAGGCCCAGCCCGCAGTGAAAGCCAACGACAGTGTAGGTAGCGTACGCTATAGTAAACGGCGTCACCGTGGGTGACCAATATCTTCCCCGCGAGGTGGCCGTAATATCAGAGCAACACGAATACCAAGCCATCGTGCGCTACCCACCAGGGGGTGGCCTAAACAGTCGTCGGACACTACTATTATCTGATAATAGCCGTCATAAGCAAAAACACCGTAACTCACAAAAATTGTAAATTTGAGTTAGTTATGTCTTCCTAGTCATAGTAACTTTTTCTACGTAAAAACTAAGCAAAAACTCAGTAAACTGCACGTATGCACGTTAAAACTCAATTTTTAAAACACCGTAAGATAACATTTCATTTCTCCTGCTAAACAAGAACACCGTATCCACTAAATAATACGTAAAAACACCGTATGCGTAGTGAGGTTGCTGTCTTTTTGCTTAGCATTTACCACTTACCGTGATTTTATTTAGTACGAGTAGATAAACTTGCGTTTGCGTTCATTGCTTATAGATTATTATAAAATTTGCTGTGAAACACTGAATAATAATTTATGTTATTTAAAAGTTCAACACGACATAAAATAGGTAAAGTATATAAAATATTTTAGAAAATATTTTGAAATAATTAAAAGTAAGGTTCCTCTAACCTTACTTTTAATTATTTCAAAATATTTTCTAAAATATTTTATATACTTTACCTATTTTATGTCGTGTTGAACTTTTAAATAACATAAATTATTATTCAGTGTTTCACAGCAAATTTTATAATAATCTATAAGCAATGAACGCAAACGCAAGTTTATCTACTCGTACTAAATAGTTAGGTTATTTCTAATATTAATTATTGTTACTAGGTGTATTTGGAAGGATACAGAAGTAAAAAGATGACAAGTCGCGGTAAAAAGTTGGTTAATTTATGTAAAAAAATACCTCAACCAAAAACAATAGTTGATAATAATAATATCCCTAATAATAGCAATATTAACTTGGCGTGCGATGTATCAAGTGAAACATGTCTAAACATTGATTTAGAAAATTGTTCAATAGATTTTATAAATGATAATGTTCTTATTGAGTCGGTACAGAGTTACGATATAAATTTTATTGTTGAAAATATCGACTCATCTAAGAAAGATGATAAAATTAATGACTTAATAACGGATGAAATCAACGACATTTCTAACATAAATTATAATGAAACTAGTGAGTTTATAACAGAAGAAAATTTACCTAAATTTAATTCAGAAGTAGTTGGGCAACCGGATAAAGAAGTCGAATTTGAATATAATTTTTGTTCTGATAAGGATAGTGATTTTGTTCCAAGAAGTTCGGAAAGTGATTCAGGTGCTTTTTTCTGCAAAATAAATGTTTCTAATATTTTCATTAGTTTAATGTTTTTAGCTGAAGACTTTTCCATAAATGATAAACAAGAAGAATTAAATCTGGATGATGACTTACATAATAATAGTGAGTATTACCTACATTATTTATTTTGAAAAACTATTAGTAACAGTAAATTTACTAATTAGATGAACAATCTTTGACGAAGAAAGGAAACCCAAGAAAAAGAATAAAATATGATTTGCCCTTAAAAGAAAGACAAGCTAAAAAGATAAAAAAATTAAAAGAAGATCATCCTGTCTTGCCACCTTGTGATAAAGAAAAATGTAGACTTAATTGTATCACAAAAATAAATGAAGACAGAAGAAAAAGTATTAATACTCAATTTTGGAGTTTAAACTGGCTTCAACGACGATCTTTTATTCTAAATAATTCAACTGCAGTTCCTCCTAAAAGGCAATCACTTTCGTCCAAACGTAAACATACATTTTTTTAATTCTTTTCCGATCAAGACCGGCAGCGCCATAGAGTGTGTAAATCTTTTTATTTAACTACGTTAGGATATAAGAAAACTAATGACTGGGTGGTAAATTCAGTTCTAAGTAAAACTGATACAGCAAAAATTATACCAGAATCAGATAAACGCGGAAAACAACCGGCAGTAAATAAAATAAATCGAGATGATATTAATAAACATATAGAATCTTACAATCCTTGCATATCTCATTATAAAAGAGAACATGCACCTAACATTCGATACCTTCCAAGTGATGTAACTGTTTCAAGTATGCATAAAGACTTTTTAGAAAGATTTCCCAATACGCCATGTTCCTACGATCTTTATCGCAAAGCTGTTAAAGATAAAAAAATTAGTTTCACGAAATTAGGCCATGAAGAGTGCGAAATATGCGAGGAATTTCAATTGCATGACAAAACACATACAAAAGATAATATTGATGAAACATGCAATCATTGTAAAGAATGGTTAAAACACATAAAACGAGCAAATAATGCGCGAGAAAATTATAGAGCCTGGGCCGATAAAATTATCGACAATGATACTATTTGTGTCTCCGCGGATCTACAAAAAGTGATTATGCTACCACGAATAGATTCATTTAAAAGAGTCGTATTTACAAAGCGTATCGTAGCATATCATGAAAGCTTTGTTCCTGTTGGAAAACATACTAAAATAGTACCGTTCGCAGTCCTTTGGCACGAGGCTATATCTGGCAGATCTAAGGAGGACTTAATAAGTACTTTTTACACATTTCTTTTGAAGAATCGGGATAAAAAGCATATAGTTATGTGGCTTGATAACTGTTCAAGTCAGAACAAAAACTGGACTTTATTTACATTTCTTATCTATATGATTAATTCTATTGAAATTGAAGCTGAATCAATAGAGCTATTTTATTTTGAACCCGGCCATACATTCATGAGTGCAGATCATTTTCATCATCAAATTGAATTGTCATTAAAACATCAAAAGAAAACCTACGATTTCCCAGATATTGTATTAGCTGTAAAGAATGCAAACAAAAGAAAAGTTGAAGTTCATGAAATGAGGTTCAGCGACTTTTACGAATGGAAAGATTCTACTTCACTTTACAAAGTTAATAAATTAAATCCGCGACCATATTTATCTGACATGGTTAATGTAAAAGCTGAAAGAGGTAAACAAACTATAATGGTAAGTTATTTAGGTAATAGTTTTGAAATTACATTTTCACTTCTGAATGGTACGTGCCTATTCATTTCAGTATCGCTGTAAATTCGATGAAGATATGAAAAATTTAGATTTCCTTAATAAAAAAGCAGTGAAATTCATGGAAAAACCCAAATCAAGAGAACAATGCTGTGGAATATCTGAAGAAAAGAAAAAAGATATTTTACAAAAATTGGCAGGCGTAATGCCAGCAAACAGAAGAGTATTTTGGGAAACTGTACCAGTTTCTTTGGAATAATTAGTAATATTTACGTACAAACATAATGTATAAACTAAAAAAAAATATATTATTTTCAATAAATACTTTCATAATTCATAACAAATATTTTATTTAGTAATTAGAAGATATTTATAGCATATGCATGCTAGGTAAGAACATGGTACTGGTACTTGCTGGGTTATAGCTTAGCACCAGCTAAATTACCAAATGAATTTAATACTAAGCAAAAACACAAAATAAGCTTTTCCAGCATCACGATAAAATAAAATATGTAATTTTACGAAATAAATAAAATTTTACACTATTTTAAAAATATTATGTGCAATAAAATGTTTATAAAAGTTTTATTTAACGGTTGGCCTGACACTTTAAACATTTCGTCATTTTTCCGTTTTGGCTACTTACTGTGTTTTTGCTTATGACGGCAGATCAGGTGTGAACCGGTTACCCCTAAATGTCGGCAGGGTCACCAGAGACCAGGTAACGGCGGAGCTGAGGAACGCACTTGCTGGGGTAAAAGAAGTGCGGACCATCATGGACGGTGCGGCACTACAACATCTGCGGAAGGTGTACGACGGGAGAGGCGTGCTCAGGATAGTAGGTCTCACTGTGGACGTCCCCGTGACAAGAGGCAACCTGTGCGAGTATCACCAGCACCCCTATCACCGTGGTGGCCTATGTATCTCATATTTTCAATATGTTGCTTAAAATGTTCAAATGTATTAAACGAAGCAATAATCGCTTGTCAATAAAAGCTAACTATAATTCTAACATTATGTTTTATTTCGAAACTAATCACATGTTAAACTCCCGCCTCAAAAATCGCAGCCTCAAGTCACGAGCGAGTGTCTCTTTAAAACCCCCTAAATTTATAAATTAACATCATCTCCATCAAAAATTAGATCTTATAGCAAATTAAGTAACCCGTTATCCGTCTAATAAGGGTTAATACCAGTAAATATTATAATTAAACAATTATAAACGTAACAATATTATTTTCTAATAATTATTGCAGTATATCATATTAGTGACAGGTAATTTGTTTATATAGTATTTTATTATATAATCCAGGTTTCTGGGACAAATATATCCCTGTAGTAATATTGTATGGGATATATTTGTTCCAACAGTACTATAAATCTATAATAACAAACATTATCATTTTAGAATGCGGAGGACTCTAACTGATAAAGAATTAGCTGAAATAGTGGAAACCATGTCTTATATAAAAGAAGTTCCTTTTCATGACAGTGATGATAGTAGGGATAAGAATTTCATTTATACTAATAGTGGTTCGATTAACGTGAAATAATTGAATCCGAATCAGAACGTGAAATAAATGAATCCGGATCAGAAGATGATGAAAGCCAAAATAATGATATCATCGACAATTCTCTTCCGAATCAACCACCATTTATTTGAACCAGAAATGTAAATATTTTTTTTTCTTTATTTTCTTTATTGTTCTCTTTGGTTGTTAATATAATAAATATAATTTTTTTTTTTTTTGTTATGAAGTTTAAAATAAAGTTATGTTTTTATTGTCAACTGTTTAAAGTGTCGATCTGTTGCTCTACCCCCAACGCTAGTATCCAACTACTATACTTATCAAGCTCTAAGCGGTCATGGCTGCTTTCAGGACTACCTCCATGAAATAAGCAAGGTAGACACGGACCTCTGCTGCTACTGTTTCTCGGCAGACTCCTCAGAACATACAATGTTTGACTGCCCGCGATGAGAAACATGCAGACGAGAATTCTACAACGTTGTAGGAGAAATCTTCATGGTGGAAAACATCGTTCCAGGGGCTCGATTCTCGAAACCATGCGAAAGTTTTCGTGTACGCAGATATTCGAGCGGTGACTTTCGTATACGACTAGTCGATTGCGCATGAGAGGTATTCTTGACTGGTAATAGAAACTTGCCTCACAGTTTCGTATGCGAATTACGAAAACGACAGAAGCAAACGATGCAACCAATGAAATCGTTTCATTTATTCACATGGTTTTTGTTTTGACATTGACTTTGAAGTTAGGTTAATTCTAATTTTTATTTTCTTGTTAGTTTCGATTTCGTATCTTTGTACTTAATCATGTTAATTTTTAATAAATTATAATAGAATTTCTTTTGTGTAAGTACATATTTTTATTTCTTTATTTCATGTTTTATTTGGTCTCTATTAGTGCAGTCTGCAATAAAATATAATTCATTTTGATACATAGATATTGCTTATATTTATAATTTAGGTAAACTAATTTTTAATTAATTTTTGTCACATTGCTAGTTTAACCCTTTGACAAATCTAGTTTAACTCGACCTATTTGTTCATGATTACGAACTTGATCATGTATGATTCCTAAAATTACATTCTTTGTATCTTCTTTCTCTTCATTTGTTCATTTTTTATATTAACACAATATGTAATCGCAAAATAATAACCTATAAAGCAACTGACATTTGCAGTTTCGCATACGAATGTTTACTTTCGAGTGGTTACTACCCATGCGATGTAGTTGCGCACGAGATTTGCGTACACGACCACTACTTTTAGTTTCAAGAATACCATTGTGCAGTTCGTATACGCATCTCGCTCACTTTCGCATACGAAAAGTTTCAAGAATGGGGCCCCAGGCTATGTTGGTCGACCCGGAGACCTGAAAAAAATAGAAGAATATCTGGAGAGTACCTACATTAGTCCAGAATCTGGAAGGCAAAAGAGTAAGAAAATCATTTAACACTTAACTAAGGCTGCTTTTCTTTTCAGACATCATCATGGCAGTCCAGAAATGCGCAAGCGGTTCCATTCCATTTTGGGTAGAAAAGACGGGAGAGTTTTGTGAGTTGGAGTCACACTATCTTATCCATTCGGGAGTATCTTCTGTGCACACATGATACTGGGTATGCATGACGCATTCACTCCTACCTATAAAAAAAAGTCATAATGTAAACATAGCATCCAAACCTATTTCTAACTTGGAAAGAGAATTATGTAGGAAATTGGATAATCAACTACACATTGAGAAAAGTGGAGTATCTGAACTTGTAATTCATGCTACATTGGATAAACTGGGAGATCCTTCAAAGTAAGATTAAAAGAACACCAAAATTGCATTACCAAAAAGCTAAATTAATCTATGTTTGCGAATCATATTATTTCCATTGACTACAATTTCTAGATACTATATGTCCAAAATAAGGGCTTTAAATTAAATTTTTTAGAAGCGTTGGAGATCAACATAATATCGAAATGTAATGATTTCGAATTTACCACGCTTTTAAATAAAATCACGTGATTCAACTTGTGCGGCAATTGTTTCTCGTTTCTAACTTCTTGCTAAATTTGACAAATTCATTCTGTGCTCAAGTAGCACACGAAGCTGTAAAAATGCTGCGGTGACGTTGCTGCAACAAATAATAACAGCAATATAGCTACCATAGCTGGCATTGCAGCGTAACGTTGTGTAAAAGATTTTCTTGCTTTGAAAATGTTATCACAGCCATTTAGATGTGATCACTTGACAAGTAATGCTGTGAAAATATAGCAATTTAGTTGTATATTATCGCAACCCTCTATCGCGATTTGTGCCCATTTGGGAACATAAGGTTTCAGTGCTTATTTATAATCTGTTTTGGTTGAAAACGTATTTCAAAAGCATAGAGTATCCCAATGGGAACATAAACTTTCATGTTTTCAAAGATGGAACCAGATATATGTGAGAAACATGATTTAACTTGCACTATTTTATTAGGTCGAGCATAAACTGTATACTTTGATTACTTTATTTCAATTGTTTTTTGAAAGAGTTTTAGTGCGAAAAAAATACATTGATAAACTTTAATTCATGTAGGAATTTACTATATTAGTCAGGTACGTCAAATTAAAGTTTTCACATTGTTTTTTTTTTACTGAGTTTAAATGTTTCCAATCGGGAACAGTATGCATAACATTAATTATTATACGTTATTATTAATAAATTCTTTCTCTAGGAAAATATGTCTGAAATCAAAGCGAGAAGTAATGACTCTGTGAATATACTAACGATTCCTAGTGATAGTGAATATTTTCTCTTATCAGATTATGATGATCCAGAGAAAAATCTTTTTTCTAACAAGACAAATATTGCGTTATCTGATTATTTTTCATCTGACGACGAAATTCCTCTAGCTGTCTTTAGTGACAGACAAAATAAAAATAAAAGACCTAAATGGATTGAACAAAATTCTGTCACCAATAATGAATCAGTCAAATTTTTGGGAAATGAGACACTTCCTGACGACATATTAGAGCTTACAACTCCGTACACCGTTTTCAAATATTTTATTACAGACATATTTTTAGAAAATACTGTAAATATGACTCAAATGTATTCGTGTCAAAAAAGACCTCACAAACCCATTACAACGTCTGTGCAAGAAATTGAGCAATTTATTGGAATTTTGCTGTGGATGTCTGTAATAAAATTACCAAGTACCAGAAGATATTGGGCGCCGGAGACCAGAATTGATAAAATTGCCGATGCGATATATATTTGAGGACATAAAGCGATATCTTCACTTCAACAACAACGAAACCATGGAAAATCCGATCGAAAAAATACAACCTATATTGGATCAAGTAAAATCTGCATGTATCCGTATACCAATGGAAGAAAATCTTTCTTGTGACGAACAAATTGTGCCTTTCAAGAGAAGAATATCAATAAAAACATATAATCCCAAAAAGCCAAAAAAAATGGGGCTATAAATTTTGGGTTCTTTCAGGTGTCAGTGGGTTTTCTTACGATTTTGAACTATACGGAGACAAAAGATTTGTCGTTGTTGAACAGGATGAAGAAGATTTCGGATCAGCGAGCAATGTTGTAAATCGCATGTGTCGAAATATTCCAACCCAAGTCCATCATAAAGTTTATTGTGATAATTATTTTACAAGCATACCACTTTTTACAAGCCTTTCAAAAAGAGGAATAGATTGCATTGGTACTGTTCGGATCAACAGATAACAAGGCTGTGCGTTCCAAGATATAAATTACTACAAGAAAATGGGACGAGGCACATCCATTGAAAAATCTGCCTGTTTTGATGGCGCTAATGTAAATGCAATCCAATGGTTTGATAACAAACTTGTTACTTTTCTGTCTACTTTTGCTGGACCTGAACCCACAACA
Source organism: Agonum fuliginosum (assembly GCA_947534325.1). Classification (NCBI taxonomy): domain Eukaryota; kingdom Metazoa; phylum Arthropoda; class Insecta; order Coleoptera; family Carabidae; genus Agonum; species Agonum fuliginosum. The sequence goes on from OX384044.1 coordinate 11,598,442, forward strand.
AAAATAAAACGTTTTTTCAGAAAAGAAAATAAACAAATAAATTGTCTAGATTAGAGCTGATAAACTATCGATAGTAACTATCGATGTATCGATAGTTTTATTTTTTTATAACAATCGATATATCGATATTTTTAAAGATACTATCGATAGATCAAATTATATTATTTTTGAAATATTTTTATAAAAATTAATGTTTTGCAATTTTAGTAGTTTTAGAGTTAAATTTTGTTAGGTTGGTAGCTAAATGTAGCTGTTTTCACTTTCAGGGTTAGGGTTGTTATTTGTTGATTGTTGCTGTTGGGGCGTGTTCCGTGTTGTCGTTGAATTTGATTATTAATGTTCAAGTAAGTACTGTTTAATTAATAGACTAATCCTGTTCTCTTAACAATTAGTATTTTATAGATATTTAAAGTTGCTAATGTTGATCCAGAATAATGATTTAAATAGAAAAGTTGGCGTAGGGATCCAGGTTTTGGTTTTGACGATCAAGAAAAGTGACAATTTTTCATGTTGTCAAAATATTTATTCGAAGTAAATTTTGGACGTCTAGAGTCAATTTTAGTGTCAATTTACATACTCGACATGAACTATTTCACATACCATCAGGGTTGTTAAAAAAGGCACTTTTTTAATTTTGGACGGGACAGTGGTCAATTTCGGTTTTAACCGGCCAAAAACGGTCAAAAGTGGTTAAAATAACCAAGAATTTATTTTAATTTATTAGTTCAGTTGATTTTGTGATTTTTAATCATTTTAAATAAATTTTACCATAAATAAGCAAAAGATGGTACAATATTATTAAATCTAAAATGACTCATTTTATGTTTCACATGCGCTGCACTGTTGCGCATGTAGGTGGGGCTAGTACTAGTATACGTGACAACGTAAGTTTGGTGTAGTGTTTAGTGAGTGATTGTAGTTCATATTAAGCAGGTACTTTGTAACGTAAGTTCGCTGTATAGTATTTAGTGTCGTATTCATTTAGTAATGATTACTTTTTTCGTTACAGTAAACAGAAACTGATAAGAAAGACATTATTATGAGTTCAAAAACAACCTCATCTGGGCGTCACAAGGACGCAATTTGGACATTTTTTGAAACTATATCTAATAATAGTGGCAAAATAATAGGAGCAAAATGCCAAAATTGTAAGAATATGGTAAGCAAGAAAGTTATGCGAATGAGAACACATCGACGCAAGTGTAGTACCTCTAGTTCTATTGACTGTCATGCACATGCCAGTGCTAATAGTTCCTCTGATTCTGAAAATAATGAAACTGACAACTACTCGACAAAGGAGCCCTTTAAAAAAGCACATTACATCTACTGCTACGCCGTGTCCATCGTCGTCAGAAACTGATTTATTCAAGTTACCCTCATCCTCACGTCAAATTCAACCAAAAATGTCACAACATATTATCAAAACAAATAAATCGGAGAGTGCTAAAATTGACCTAGCCATAGCAAAGTATTTTTATTCCTATAATGTTTCTTTTAATCATGCACATAGGTTCTATTTTAAACAAATGATTGAAACTCTAAGACCAGGCTACAGTCCTCCGAATAGATAAAAATTAGCTACCGAATTATTGAATCAAGTAACTGAAGAGGTTACCCAAGAAGCCATAATAGAATTATTAAAAGATCAACATGTTACTTTAATTCAAGATGGTTGGAGTACAATCCACAATGATCCTGTAATCGCTAATTGCTTGTCTACAGGTAAGAAAACGTATTTTCTATCCGCCATAGATACTGGTTCAAACAAAAAAACGGCAGAGTTTTGTTTAGAAATAGCGAAAAACGCAATAAAGGAAGCCAAAGATAAATATGGTTGCGTAGTTAACAGTTTCGTGAGCGATAACGAAAGTAAGATGGTGCGTATGAGAGTGGATTTAAAAAATTTCTTTTCGAATGAGGATGATGATAACAGTGTTAAATTCTTTATTACTTATGGTTGTGCAGCTCATTATCTCAATCTTTTGGGTTGTGATATATTTGGAATAAAAAATATAAACACTATTGTATCACAAGTAGTGGAAATTCAAAAGTATTTTCGTAATCATCACAGCGCAAAAGGTCACTTGAATGCGTGTAAGGGATCTGTTATTCCACAAATTCCTGGAGATACCCGATGGAATAGCCATATCTCCTGTATTGAAACATTTTTTAAAAATCGAGAATTTTTTATTAAAATAGTCGATGATCACGAAAATGATATCGATGGGAAAGTAAGTGCATTAATTAATAACGCACATATGTATAAAGAAGCAAAACATTTGCTGAAACAAATTAAGCCTATTGCAATTGCTTTAGATATATTGAAAGGAGATTCAGTAAATATTGCTGATGTTGTGCATGAGTGGTTGAAAATTTTGAATAACGAGGATTTAAAACCATACAAAAAATTTATTCAAAGTAGATACAATATGTGTATCACTCATGCACACATTCTAGCTTATATGTTACATCCCACATATTTAGGAAATGGAATAACTCCAAAAGAAGCGGAACAAGCCAGACAGTGGTTATCTGAGGACATAAATGAACAGTTTTTACCAATAGTAATACAATTTCAGGCGCAAGAACAGCCGTTTCCGAAAACATTTTTTACGAACGTCGTCCGAGATAATGTAAGGGCATCAACGTGGTGGTTATCATTAGAAAATGAAAGAAACTCTGAGTTTATATGTTTTGTTGTACATTTGCAAAATTGCATTGCATCATCTGCAAGTATAGAAAGAATTTTCTCAAATTTTAGTTACATTTAAAATAGAATCAGAAATCGATTAGGATTGGATACTGCTTCTAAACTAGTAACTTCATATCGAATGCTCAATGCCATTGCAAATGACAAAGTAGCTATGGATGACAAAGAGAATAATTAATACTTGTCATATCATAACATAACTCATAAACGAGTAAATATCTAGATTTAAGGACATTTCTATTTAATTTAACCATATATTAACAAATTAATGAGTTTTATATTTTTGTAATACTGTAATGTAGTACTTTATTTCATTTTCTTTAATGAAATGTGTATTGTAAGTTTGGTTAAATCGTCTTATTTTGAGCCCAGGAAGCTGTGGTTACGCCATGTACACTCATTTTAGAGACACCCTGTGTATTAATTATAAATTTAATTTATCAACCAATAATTTTGATTGATAAAAGTAAGCATATTTACGTTTTTTTGTTTCAAAGAACTACGCTTATCTGAAATGATCAGACCAGTTTTAGAAAATATCCTTTCGGATGGCACTGACGTTGCTGTTATAGTTAGAAATTTTAAAGCCACAATTCGAAGATTACTGTCGACTTTAATTTTTTGCCAATATTCTATAGGGTTGGAGTTTAATTCTTCGGTGGGTAACTCTAAATATTGTCGAATAGATATAACAAGTTTAGGAATATATTTATTTTTTCAGATTTGTATGAAGTTCCCAAATGGGAACACAAAAAAATGTATTTTTTACATACATAAATATAATTTTTTTGAATATTTTTTTTTTTGTTATTTGAACCTGAAAGAAATAAAAAAAAAGTTGTTGCTTAAAAAAATTATGCAATATAGGGTTAATATAAATATATAATATAATATACCGGGTGTATATTGAAAAGTGAAACATAGGCGTTTAACATGGTAAATCAGTTTTTCCGTTCGCATTGCTTCCCTAATTATTTTAGACAAAAATGTTTCAAATAAATGTTGTTGAGCATAAAATTCTACATCCGGATCAAAATTTATTTTGGTTGCTTTATAACTGCAGAAATCAAATTTTAAAATACACGGAATAGCGAATTAATAGTAACAGCCATGGAATTAAAAACAGGAGATGAACAAATGCGTAACGTACTTCGCGGAGGGTTCTGCTTAAATGAATTTATCTATACGTATTTTGACAACACCAAGCTGTCATACTTCATACATAAGAAACGAGTATAATTTTTGAGGTTATTTTATAAATGACCGTCACGTCACGAATGAATCTGACTGACAGTCATGACCAATATGACAAACTAAAATGACGCGGTCATATGACAGGCTCACATCTCTGCTCACAATCAAAAAAGAAAAAACGTAAACTTGGCCAGAAAAGCGGGAATACATCAAAGGTCTTGCAAAAATACATACTGTAGAAAGACGAAGAGGCAGAGAAGATCTATCGAGATGAAATTATTCAGTTAAATATTATTTAGCTATTAATTTAAAAGAATATCGAGTAGGTATGCAAGAAAATGTTCAATAATACAGGTTTAAAAAACAATTGTGTTGTCTCATGGGTAAAAAGTAATGTGGACATAGAAAACGATAATGGTACACTAGAACACAATACAAACCCCAAAAAACATGCAAGATCAAGACTCAGTGAGGTGTTGAACGAGAATCTAGCAAACTTTTTTAATTCTCTTGCAAAGGTGGAAAGTCACTATTGCCGTGCGTCAACACAAAGATTATACCTAGAACCGATATGACAAACAAAACAGTAGTTATATCGTTTCTATGTTAACCAATATTGTGCTGAGCAAAAAATAAAAGCTGTTTCTCGGACAACATTCGATGAAAAATTTTATCAAATGAATTTATCGTTATACCGTCCTAGGAAGGATCAATGTGATACGTGTGTCGCATATAAAGCAAAAACAATTTCAGATGAAGAATATGAAAACTATCTGGTTTTAAAAGAAGAAGCCAGAAAAGCTAAAGATGAAGTTATAAAGGAAAACACATCAAACATTGTATTTACCATGGACATGCAATCCGTTTTGCTAGCACCTTTAAATAAAGTGTCATCTATGTAGTACAAAACGAAATTAGCCGTACATAATTTCACTATTTATAATACAAGAACTCACGAAGGATTCTGCTATCTATGGAATGAAACTGAGGGAGGTCTTACGGCAAACGAATTTTGTTCTATTTTAGTTACTTTTATTGAAACCGAAGTATTGCCAGATATTGTAGATACCTCAAACAGTAAGATAATATTCTGGAGTGACGGATGTACAGGTCAGAACCGAAATGCCTCCTTGTCCAACGCATTTCTTAATACGGCTGATTCGATGCATTCCACAATTGAACGAAGGATAAGAAAACGTGATATAAATTTACCTGTTGAATACGTAATGCACGAGTAAATCTATTTCCGTAAAGTGAAATATCTGGACCACACCTTTTTTACGGATTTTTCGAAAATTCGTGTATTAGACCGGGACGAAAAGCCGGCGACCCCACAGTAACAGATTTAAAATCAATAAAATACAGTCCAGATGGAGTTATATCATATAAACTTCGACATTCTGAGGAAGAATGGACTGCATTTCAAATAAGTTAAAAAATCAAAACCCGTACAAAATTGCAGACTTACCAAATCTATATGAAGAACGAAGAAAAATTAAAAAAGGAAAAATTTGACCATTTACAAGTTCTGAAGAAGAGCTTGAAACCAGAGTATCATTTCTATTATGACAATATTCCTTTCCAGAAATCTTCCGTAGTCATTGTAATTCTCTTAAAGTTAATATCATTTAACTCGTCTCCTGCAAAACTAACCGAAACGGAGTTACACGATTTTCTGGTTTCACCGACGATATGTCGATAATTATCGAAAAATATCGATAATATCGAATTATCGATTCCAAACGAAAAGTGATATTGACCGATGATCTTATCGATATATCGATATTTTTCCCATCCTTAGTCTTCAACATCCGCTAGGATACACTTTGCTATAAAATTTAATTTCATTGTTTGTACATTCATACTATGAAGAAATTGTATACATTATTTCAGCTAGAAGATTTTCTTTACACCTATGAAAAAATAAAAAATACATTTTTATGTGAGTGGCCGCAAATATGTAAAAATATATTACAAATTGCTAGAAAATAACAAGATCCGTATTTAAAAAACTTGTTAGCGAATTATAGAAAAATTAATAATACATACGGTGAGTTTAAAACTGAAACATGTTTGTATTACTAAATGTATTATTTATATTACATTAATTATAGCTACCGACGAAATTTTTGCTCTTCTTGTTTGGCCCTCTCTTATTTTCGTGTGTAAAAAAAGAAGAAAAAGAGGTTTACCTGGAAACCTTCAAAAATTTAAATGAAGGACGGTTTTATTCTGCGTGTGAAAGTAAGTGAATATAAATTATAAATTGTGTTTTATTTCTCAATTAATTTTATCTATGTTGTGTGTTTTACAGCTTATTGATGAACTAGAAACGGCTCTACAACAAAGAGCAGGAAAATATGCATCATTTAGTGTTAGTGACATACACAGCTGCTGTTATGTATGTATCAACAATATTCGGTACTAGGTAAGCACTAAGCACACCTTTAAAATCAGTTGATTTGTGTTTCAAAGTTTTTCATACGATAAATGCCAGATACCCTGAAGGGGTTGATGTAGTTTGGATGTTTATCCAAATTGGTATTATTGATTATTATCAGTTGGCACGTTATTGTCTGACTTAGAACATTATATAAAATTATAATTCGATTCCTTATAAAATATGAAGTGATTTAAATGTTTCAACGAATTTATCTACAATAGAATAATGTATTCATTATATAGTTGAAAGTAGTATAATAAACCCCACCATAAGGACACATTATGAATAAATGAATTCATTATTTAACACTATTAAATAATGAGTCCATTATTTAACACTGTTAAACTGTCATCACACCTGTTTTACTATTAGTATTACATCAAGTTATCATTTTATGACGTAGTAAGCAGAAACAGTAAAAATAATTAATTTAAAATATATTTTACGATTTTACTATATGTATTCAAATTAGATTAATGTTAATTAATATTAATTACAAATTAGTCAAACTGTTTTATCGACTCTACCAACTGGGTGAGTTAAGTTTAGTTCACTGGATGTGGCGTGGCGCTGTAAGTCTAAACCATACACATAAAATGGCTGATGGCTGACAACTTTTCTTACAGATAAACAATAAAAGTGGTAAAAGTATTTATTCTTGCCTCAAAAATAGCAAATAGTCATAAATATTATGGATACTGTTATGGAATATGATTGCATATTATGTACACCACCAGAGATTGTTGAATCATTTGAGGATACCTCTGTTAACCTTCTACCAGTAAAATCAAAAAAAGTTATGAATTAGTGTACAAGCCATTTATGGAACGGAGAATGAAAAAACAAACCACTTCGTTTTCTGAACGGATAATTTTGGTATATTTTGCAGAATTGTCAACCAAATATAAATCTACGCTGTGGACTTTTTACTACATGTTTCGGAGTATAGGTACTTGACATACATAACAACATAAAGATTGAAGAATACCATAAACTACGTTCGTTTTTGAAACGACAAGAAGAAAATTATCAACCAAAAAAAGCGAAAACATTCAGCCCACAGGATATACATAAATTTATAACTGAAGCCCCAATAAAGATAGGTATTTAGCAACAAAGGATAGAAATTCATTAATTTAAGGCCCTATACGCTTGCCACGGTAGTAGCGGAAGCACACAATTTGGACAAATATAGTTTTGTCAAACTGTAGCTTGACCAAAAATAATTAAGCCAAACTGTATTTTAGTCAAACTGTAATTTGTTCGATTGGAAATTTGTCAAACCGTAAATAAGCCAACCCGTAATTTAGCCAAACTGTATTCTATACTCGAACAGATAGAGTAATTAAATAAATGGGCAGAGCCTATACTACAAATTTTACAACGCTGAAGAATTGAATCGTTTTATTTGAAATGGACATAATTAAAACTAAAACATTATAATATTTTATCTTATATGTGTAACATAATTTTTCCAATACCTGCGCCGAAAGTGCCACCTTTCGTGCCTGTTTTGCGGGACGAAAGTGGCCATTTTCAACTGAACGGGTCTCTTTGTTTCCCTAGGGACGCAAAGTAGTGACGTAGCGTGACTCAATAGGCATTATGAATAACCTCAATTCAAATCGTATTGCTATCTTTTTTCAACTCATTGGATAGAAAGAGATACAAATATTGCACTGTGCGGCCATCTAACGGACCCCGTGGAAAGCTGATTGGCAGGCGCGCTAGTTTAGAGGTTAGGTTTGTTTGTTTTGTTTGGCGGTCAGTGCGAATGCGAAGTTGTCAAAGTGCGCGATGACTGACGATTCGGACGACGGATACAGGACCTCCCCTGAAATTTGCGAAAAAGCGAAGAGCGAGAGGTACCAGCAGCAATATGCTTCGTTTAATGCCTGGAAGTCGACGAAGAACGCGAAATCATCGTCCGAAAATGTGCTGCTGGCGTATCTTCGGGAAAAAGCAGCTGGTTGGAAGCCGCCGACCATGTGGTCCAACTATTAGATGCTTCTGAAGAGGCACTCGACAGGTATGATTTTATTTGGTTTAAACAATGAAATTTAATGTATTAATGTATCTGCGATTTAGAATAGGAGTGGCATTCTTCAACATTCAAGCCACATATAATTATACTTAAAAATCTTATTTTCTTCTTTTATACCTGAATCAAATGTTTATGTTTATTAATGAGGTGGTGATAGATATATCAATGAGATGAATTTTAGTTTTGTTAAGAGACATCTTTATACGTGATATTTTGTATGTGATTTCCTGATATTTGTTAACAAAATAAAAAAGGACATTTATTTCTTTCAATGTATCACAATAAATATCCTTATTACAGTTTAACGATTTTCTAAGTTTGCTTATACATAATTTGTTTGCTTGTAATAAATAAAGTACTTAACAACAGAGAATTGCATTATAATAAAATGGAATAATTTAATTATTGTAATCAAACAAACTGTATAAATACAACTAAATAAACGTTTTGCAAAATTTTCAATTTAATTTCTTTCATTACAGGTCGTTGATATTTCGGATGTGCGGTGGTTGTCGCAGCGACGAGTTAAAAGACATTACAACAACTGATATAGAAACCCACGGTGAATTTATTTTGGTTAACCTTCCAAAAACGAAGACCAACGTTGCTCGATCGTTCACGATCGCCGGCGAATTTCGAAAAATCGTGGGCAAATACGAAAAACTTAATTACCAGAAGGGTAAATGTACCGTTCAGGTAATAGGAAAGAACAAGTTCTGCTCCATGCCTAAGCAGATTGCTTTTGGGCTACCCGACGCAGAGTCATACACGGGACACAGCTTTCGGAGAACGTCGTCCACCCTGCTGGCTGACGCTAGAGCAGATATGATGATCCTGCAACGCCATGGGGGCTGGAAGTCGTCAGCGGTAGCTATGGGCTACGTTCACAACTCGATGTTCGACAAGAAGAAAACTGCAGAGCTGATCACATCGGAGATAGTCTTGCCCTCGACAAGCACGGCCTCGCAAGATGCTGTAGTACACTTTAAATTTATTTGAAATTGTTGTTTGTATACGTCGTCTTGCTATGGAAATGGAAGACATCCGAGTTCGACTTCAGCGACATGTTTGCCGAGGATTTTATCGCTGATGCAGTCAAGGAAAACGTTGCCCAAAATCAGGGATCCGACACGGGTCTTCAAACCGTTCTACAAGGAGACGACGAAGCCAAATATCTGAAGAAGAAAAGGAAGACCGATGCATCGATGAGCTCGAGGAAAAATCCTCCGCCACCCAGGAACACCCCGGAGAAGAACGTTACTCTACATTTCTCGAATTGTGTGTTCAACATTAAGAAGTAGATACTTCTTGTCTAAACGCCTTTCGCGTTGAAAAGATCGCTATAAGCTCGAGTTTCTGTGTTTGATTATGTTGGTTATTTATAACTACATCAGTATTATTTATATTTGTTGCAAAAACGTATTAGAAATACGAAGAAGACTGATTGTAAACGTATCTGCGATTTAGAATAGGAGTGGCATTCTTCAACATTCAAACCACATTGCCATATATAATTATACTTAAAAATCTTATTTTCTTCTTTTATACCTGAATCAAATGTTTGTGTTTATTAATGAGATGGTGATAGATATATCAATTAGATGAATTTTAGTTTTGTTAAGAGACGTCTTTATACGTGAGATTTTGTATGTGATTTCCTGATATTTGTTAACAAAATAAAAAAGGAACATCAGCACCTCAATCAACCCCTGACATTTATTTCGATGATAAAATTTAAAAAACTGTATTTTCCGAATGAGTGATCATATATAATGTGTATATTAAATTTAAAAAAATTGTGTGGTGTCTGACTCGGATCCCCTCCCTCTCCGAACCCCCAAGGGGCTTCGTCCCTAGACCCCGCTTCGCTAAACGATAATTAATTTTATCAAACTAATTGAGGTTAATTATCTTTAATTTTTAAACGGATATAGATATTACTTTTTTTTGTTTCAGAGTCTTATTCCGCTTACAATATTTTATAAAATATAAAAAGAAAACAACAACAAAACATGATTGGCATGTGATAGAGAATTTTATTTTTTCATGTATGTACATTTATGAGGTAACCCTTGTTGTTCGTGAGGAATTTACAAAATTCAAGCGCAAATTTTGCGTCGCACGCAAATATCGATAAATATCGACAAGTTAGTATCTACAAATAACAGTACAACCACATTAATAATTTTTAATAAACAGAAATAACTAATGAAACACAAGTATGAATTTTCGATTTAAATTAATTATTGACATATTTTATTACATTTATACACTCGTATAATACCTAATCAGTAGAGTGCGGATTATATGCAGGAAAATGTGATTAAAATATGCATGCAATATGCATTGAAATAAAGACAAAATATGCTCAATATATGCACAAGATTAAACAAATATGCAATTTTTTACAAATATATACAGATATGCAACATAATTTTTATCAGAAAAAAACTACATTTTGACAACAATGCACAAAAATATCATATAAACTAAACAAAACAATGTATTACTTCTCGAGTACGACTTGTGTACATACCTACCTTTAGAATAAATGTAAACATTACTGTAGGTGGTATCAAATTTGAGCGAACATAAATTTTGTACATTCCAAATTTTTTTTAAAATTGAAATTTTGCGTTAAATTTATCGAGCATTTATAATAAATATGTGTAAAAAATTGAAAATATGTTAAAAATATTGAAATATTTGAGTAAATGGAAAGGTTGGCGTAACGATCTTTTTTATTGAAAAGAAAAATTGTTCATTCGATGTAAACAATTTTTATTGGGACGTTTCGGGGTCCATGTACCCCATCATCAGCTACAATAATATAAAATACGTTAAAAACTCAACAAAGCCACGAATAGTAAGCAATGGACTTACCCAAAAAATATTTTAAATTGTGAATTTACATAACAGTGCTTTATAATTTGATTTTACAAGATATTGTTACAGAAGTTGTTGTAATTGTAGAGAAGTAGTACGTAGAATTTGTTCATACTATAGTTAATACACGTTTGATTTTACTTCAAGTTCATTTACGTACATTAACTCAGTATGAACAAATTCTACGTACTACTTCTCTACAATTACAACAACTTCTGTAACAATATCTTGTAAAATCAAATTATAAAGCACTGTTATGTGCACTGGGATCTCGGAAACTATAGTAGCTACAAGGTCGGTTAAATGGGCAATGTTGTGCAGTTTTTAGGGCTTATTTAGATTCCTTTGAGAAACATTTAAAATTCCAAACAGTGTGAAAGTTATTCAAAAAAAAACTGAATATTGCGATTTAAAAAAAATGACAAATTACTCCGTAATTATAAAAGATATAAAAAAAATGTTTCATATAAAAGTTACATGATTTGATGAGAGAAACTCAAAAATGATGTCAGAATAAAATTCAAGATGGCGGTTTCCAAGATATTAATAGTAACTTCCTTATTTTAAATGGGAGCCATATTGGATTTTTACATGGTTGAATAGCGTTTTTTTCTCTCTTTTCAACGATGTATTGCAACGTATGTTTAAACAAAAAATTATTAAAATATAAATTATTTTAATGCTAAAGCAAGTACAACAATGAATAACAAAATTTTGTTTACAAAATTTAGTTTCAATAATAATATAATGATAAAATAATATTTATCGATATGAATCAATATTATCGATATAAATCGAAACTTATTGATATTTATCAATATAAAACTATATTTATTGATATAAAACGATATTTATCGATATAATTTAATATTTATCGATATAAATCAATATTTATCGATATAAATCGATATATTGTTATTTTATTGAAATATTCAGCAATATATCAATAATATCGATATATCTAAAAATATCGATATAATATTCATATCAATATCGATATTAAAATTTAATTTTTTTTCATCCCTAGAACAATATAATAAATTTATTCATCTAAGTAAATATAATAAATGTTTAAGTAAATTGAATTAATTTTTTGACTTGAACTTTTTGGTACCAGTGCTTATAAAAGTAGTAATAATAATAATAATTATTATTATTATTATGAAAATAACTACTTGTTGTTTCACAGAAATTATGGTTATAATGTTTAATCTGTGTGAAATATTTTAGTATTAAATTTTATTCATTACACATTTTTTGTTACATTATTTTATTTCAGACCAGTAGTACACTATGTTCCAAATGTTCTGCCCCAGAGATTGGAAAACCCCCGTTGATCCGCAACCATTGTAGCACCATTCGTCAAAGTATTAGAAATACGGCCTTCTTTGATCGTAGAAAAAGACAATAAGTGAAAGATAGAAACAGCAGCGGACTAACCCAGGTATAGGGTAAATAGTGTAGAACAATAATTATTGCTTTGGGCTAGGATTCAGTTCACTGTTAGAGAAGAACACAATCTCCATAATTTTATTTCTTAATATTTGGTCACCTGAGTATCAAACATATGAAAATTTTAATACATGTTGCAAGATATAAATGTGTTGTATCATGTATTTTTTAACAATAACTTTATTGAGATTCATGGTCTGTTATAATTATTTCTTACCAGTTTCTAAATTTTATTACCTATTTTTATGTTGTTTGTTTATATTGTTATTTATTCATTATTTTTAAATGTGTTGTATCAGTATCATGTAAGTTGGCAATCAAGTTATGATAATAACTTCTTAAGTTGCATGTTGCGTTATTATTATGTTCAACTTTTGTCCATTCTCTATCTCTAGACAACAAAATAAAAAAGTAATTGTTCAATTAAAATTAAAATAAAATTGTATCATTATGTGGATGGCATCTAATAAGATATTTTCCACTAACTTTGCTACACATGTCGATATTGCGAAGTTTTTGATGTAAATACGCCGGCGTACACCGGCACGGTGCCTAAAGAAAAGCCACTTACAATTAAGCGTTCATGCCGGCGCGTCGCCGCCGCCGGTTTATTTTTAACAATTCGCCGCCGCCACTATCAACCTCAACGCTGCACAAGTCAAATTGTGTGTTAATTAATGTAGGTACTGATTAAACATTCAAAGATTTACTGTGTATCGAGTTATGAAATAAAAAATCGTGTGGTGATCATTTTTTATAATCTTGTAATTTTGCCCGGAAATTATTGCTAAAACTGATACTTCGATTTTGTTCTATGTAACTTTTGTATCATACTTATTGTTATTATGTATTTAATATAAACTAAATTAAAATATTGAAAATGAAATTACTAATCATAAAAATAATTAACTTAAGATTTTTTACTTTCAATTTATTCGGTCAGTCTAGGATCTCCTTTATTTTTAAATTTTACCTTTAGTCAATGCCAATATTATCTTATGTATTTAATATAAAATTTGGCAATAAGTTAATTTTATCATTTTAAGGCATTGTGGCATTTTTAGGATACAAAGTTTTATAAAATTGTGTATTTAAAATAATTTTTTCATTTCATAATAATGCAATTTTTGTTTAGAAATGTAATGAAGTGAACAAAATAAAACTATGGAAATTGTATTTCTAAACTGAAACAGAGCTCAAAGCAATTATTGTTCTACACTTTTGCTCTACCTGGCGTAATCCGCAATGATTCACCGAGAACTGCTTCTATCGTTCGCAAGCTGTCTTTTTCTACAACCTAAGAAGGCCGTATTTCTAATACTTTGACGAATGGTGCTACAATGGTTGCGGATCAACGGGGGTTTTCCAATCTCTGGGGCAGAACATTTGGAACATAGTGTACAAGGTTATTTGTTGGTTATTTGTATATACCATGTTTTTGTGACGCATGTATGAAACATGATATCGCGGCTAGAGTCAATTGCGTTGTCCGTTAACCCACGAATAATTGTGTCTAATTAATCTATTAAAATTCCTTAAACCGTAACATTTATATTTTGCAAAAATTTTAGGTTTACGCATTCTATAAAATTATTAAGTATAATAGAAGCACGGAATCAGACGAGATGGGAATTCAAAAGAAATGGCTATGACAATATGACTATGATCTATGTCAAAAAATTTACATGTAAAAATATTCGTTGATGACGACATATATCATAATCATAGCCATTTAAAGGTCATTACTTTTGAATCCCCACCTCGTTTGATTCGGTGCCTCTACTATATACCTACCTATTATGATACACCAATAAATAAAATTCTGATTTGATTATTCATCTTAACCACAAGAATAATAGTTTATTTTACTATTTAATTTAACAAATATAATTGTAGCATTCAACTGTCACTGTAAATATTTTACTTATTACTCACTTGTAATAGTTATTTATTGTATAAGTGTTTTAGATGGCGTTTTATCCACGAAAAAATTTTTAAATGCGAGAACGAAGTTCGAGCGTTTAATTTTTTGAGTGGATAATGCGCAACTAAAACACGAATACAATATAACGTTTTATCCACAATAAAAACTTTTATTCAAAATTAATTCGTTTTACAAAATGTCATTTTATAATTTATCAAATTCTAGATCAAGATTGTAAGAAATAAATGCATTGCTGTGATGCTTTGGTATTTGTTGCTATGACAGAATGTTTGTTTGAGTCGTTTATTCGTTGTTGCATTGAAAATATTTATGAATTCGGTGAAAAATGGAAGAAACTTACTCTATTCCTACTGAAGTTTTTGAGGAAGCTCGGGAAGCAACTTTACGTTTGCTGCCAGCCAAGTCTAAGGAATTATATGAAAAAGAGTTTGCTGAATTTAACAGCTGGAGAGAAAAACGGAGAGTAATGGTAATAAATGAAGAAGTCATGCTTTCATATTTTTATAACATCAAGAAAAAGTATGCGGTTTCATCAGCGTGGTCGAAGTATTCCATGTTGAAGGCTACTATAAAAGTTAACGAAAATATAGATATTTCAAAATATAGCAAGCTGACAGCTTATTTGAAAAGTGAATCTAAGGGGTACAAACCGAAAAAAGCAGCCGTTTTGGAAAGATAACATATTGAACGATTTTTGACAATGGCTTCTGATGACGAGTTTTTGATGATTAAGGTAATAACAATCATTGTGAAGACAATATAAGGATTAAATTTGAATTATTTTAGGTTGCAGTAATAATGGGAATCGCCGGTGCCTGCAGATGTTGTGAATTGACGAATTTGAAAATCAATGATGTACAAGACACGGGATCATATTTACTTGTTTCAATACCCGATACCAAGACCAATATTTCACGCAGGTTCACCATTATCGAGGAAGGATTTTCTGTCAATGCTGTGGAGTTGTGTAGAAAGTACATTTCCCTACGTCCAAAGAAGTTGCCACACAACAGATTCTTTATACGATATATGAATAAAAAATGTACTGTTCAACCTATTGGAATCAACACATTGTCAAAAGTACCTTCAAAAGTTGCTTCGTTTTTGAACCTACCAAACGCGGAAACTTACAGTGGCCATTGCATGAGACGCACTTCAACAACTTTGTTGGCCAATAAAGGTGCTGATATTACAACTATTAAACATCATGGTGGATGGCGATCCTCCACTATAGCAGAAAGCTATATCGAGGATTCAATTTCAAACAAACTTGATATTGCACGGAAAATTCAAGGAGAATCTTCCGATTCTAGAGAGGAAGAGACATCAATAATTCGTACTACCGAAAATATCGCCAACAATAAACTTGTTATCAATGGAAACGAAATCAAATTAGATAAAACGGACAATAAATGTGTTAATATAAATGTAAATGTTAATATTAATAAGTAATTCAATAAATTTAATTGATTTGTGTTCATTATTCTTTCATTCTTTTAACAGTGGAATAAAGTTACTTTATTCCACTAGTAGATAATAAGTCACATTATATAGTTGCAATGAGCACAAATAAATGCTAATTATGAGATGATTGTGGATAAACGTCATTTAATCAATTCCTACACTACTTTTGAAAATTAAACTTTACAAATTACTAACTTGTAAAATTGACAATCGACTTGTTAAAATTTAATTTAAGTAGCTAGTCAAATGTTCATAACAAACGGTTCACGTTGCCACAGTAATACTTCCAAGGCTTATGAGAAATTATATAAGATAATTTTTACAAAACAGTTGTGTGTGAATGACAGAATTTGGTTATAATTTTTGTATTTTAATTTTGATTAACTAATGAGTAATAAGCACGGTACAAGACACTGAAGGTAACCCAACTTGGCTTGCAAAAGTGATTGCTGAACTGGTCCAGTTTCGTGGTACTGAGGGGTAAAGGGAGTACTCAATATGGTAGCCAACATAGGCCATCAAAAACCCGCGAGAATCGCTGATTAACGTGTAAGTATAATTTCTATATATATTCTGTAATTTATTATAATATATACAATATTCTATAAGTTATTGAAGATTTTAAGTGAAATTGCTAATAAAATGTGGCCTATGCGATATGACACCGCCTAGCGGCAACAGGGCGAACTGTAACCTCTTGAGCAGTCATAAAACTAGTGGAAGGGGTATGCAAGTTACCGGGGCTTGGTAAAAAGTAAAATGTTGTACAATACAAGCAAGTAAAGTAACTGTTTTAATGCTTCAAGGAGGTGACAAGTTCGTCTAATCGGCTCGCCGCTCATTTCCTCCTTTCAGCAGTAAAAACTGTTTTATCTTGCTAGTAATGTAACATTACTATTACAAATCATAAGTGAGTTACGAGAAACTGTAAGCTGCGAGTTGCGCATGGTATTGCATTCTTAACCGGAACGGCTCACAGGTTTTATAGACTTCCTTATTGGTCTTACAGATCAGATACGCACAGAATTACAGCATTATTCTAGCAGTAAATTGTATCAAAAATTAATTACATACCTCTTTACGTAAATCAAACCAAAAGTAGATCTAGTGTTCCAACGCCCCAACATTTGCAGTTTCATGTCTCCCCTACTCCACTGTAAAGAAAATATGAATTAATAACAAAGCCAACATCCGTAAGGGGTAGCTATACTACTAACAAATCTTTATATTTTTTATTTAAACCGTATATGTGCTGAACCAACAAATAGTTGAAAATATTTTAAACACATTTTCCTAAACCACCCAAAAATACTTATTCACATCAAATCTATAGTTTTGCATGTTCTGTTAATCTCATAAAATTTTTATTCACTTCATCTCAAAATAAAGTTTACTCCTCAATATTTTATAACTGACTGCAAAATTTCATAAAACATCTTTATACAATATATCACGAAGTTAAACATTTACGAACAATAATGAACAATTGATTATGCATCCGGTTATTGTTTTTTTGTACGTAAAAATATTGTCGTTTCTTTAGTTACCGAAAACATGTGCAAAACAAATGCATTGATTTCAAATTAATTAAACTATTTATACATTGCAAATGCAGTTGCACAATAGTTTATTGCGTATAACTCGTCTGCGAATTGTGTTTAGTATCAAGAGTTTTTGGCTTGAGCTTCGCTTCGACTAAAAATTATATCTGAAGAAGCTAGTCATTTCGCAGCCAAGGATTGCAAAGAACAAATTTTAAAAATATATGCAAGTTTTTAAACACTAAGTTACAAGAAAATATTTTGTGAAACTTACCTCATTTTTAATCGATTAAACATACTACTGCAGTTATAAAATTTGCTCTTGAAGATGCTGACACATTGTCAGTCAGGCAACACAGGCACATTATACACATTAATTGTACAAATTATGTCATTACCTCATTTTGTTTCAGCTTGTTCTTTATGCTTGCTTGACACGTTTTGACTGCTAGTCCTAGCTCCTAGCCACGCCAGTCTTCTAGCGTTCAACAAGCAGTGTTGCCAATCCTCGTAATGAAACGCGACTCGCGACACGAAGTTTCATTATTAAAGAAGCACTAAAAAGCGTTATCTCAAAAAAATGTACAGTCATTGAGCAAAAATTTATACTATTGTTTAGTCTTAACAAAAAATATAAATATTTATTTCTATAAAGTAAGGTCAGCGCTATTACAAACGAGTACTGTTATAAAAAACTATTATTGTACTTTAAATTTTTTTAATTACTTTTGAAAATGATTTGAAATGATACTACAAAAAGCGCTCAATTAATATAAAAACACTATTATTGCGCTTTGGCGAAAATACTAAAAACACATAGTTATTAATAGTTGAGAAACACTAATATTAGCACTAAAGGCACCATGTTGGCAACACTGCCAACCAGCATGACAGGGGGGTGAAACTTCAGATTCAGATGGTAGATAGAGAAACAAGGCATCTTGTGGACCACTTCAGTGTACAGCCCTGTTCGCACAATGCATCTAGCATGCATCAAACAAGAGTCTTTCCATGCGTCAAAATATGTTTACAGGCGCCGCTATTTTGGTGCATCAAAAGACTCTTGGGAAAGAAGAAGTACTGAATCGTTGAGTCGTTGCTAAATTCAGATTGATTGCGTTGACATTTGAGTGCTGTCATACTGTCATTAGAACAACCACAACCTACATAGTATAATTTATCTATTCATTTCCTTTCTTTCTTAATTTATTTAGTATTATTATACTAATTAAATAAAAACCAGTCTTTTAAAGACTATTTCCTTCAGTCCTTTTTTCCCTTTATGTTCTTTCCTATTTTTTTATTACATTGTGTTTTTAATCAGTGTTTTAAAAAATAAATTCTTTATTTGTGGTAAATACAAAAGAATTTTGAAGTGTACGTAGCCACAGTAATGCCAACCTAACAATGAGACTTAATTTGAAACTTGGAAGAAGAAGTCTATTTTGATGCTACAAACACGCATCAAACACATCTCATGTGTGAACGGCCATGCATCAACTACAGGTTTGATGCATGGAAAGACTCTTGTTTGATGCATGCTAGATGCATTGTGCGAACAGGGCTTACGGAAACTCGTATACGAACCGCTGTAACCATCACGTTTAGTTGTAGTCCCCTCGGGTAGAGGGCAGCTGCATTCAATTTCAAAGTAATTTCAAATTGCAAAGAAAAACCGCGTGAAAACTTAGTGATGACCACAAACCGTGATGACAGTTGTGATGTTGTGGTTGTGATGTCGCAGATGAAAAAAAGTGTGTGAAGAATAAAATAATGTGAAGTGGATGTGATCATGTTGATTGGTTGGTCAAGATAAGTTTCGTGCATAATGCATAATCATTGCTCCATGTTTGTATTAGATTATAAATGTGACAATCTTTGATAGGCAATTGTCGTTACGGTTATTAAGTAAAGTAAGCTGTTGTAGGTAAATAGTTATTAATTAGCATCTGTTGACTATTGTGATGCTATTGTAGGTAAATAGTTATTAGCAAGTTCAACAATTTTTTACAGGAAAATAGTTATTTATATCAGATATTTCATTTATACTTCTATTACTTATACAGTTTTATTCCAAAACAAAATGAAGTAGTATTGTAAATATAGGTAATAATGTAATGTCTGCTATATTTTTATATTCTCAATGTCGATATTGTTGAATTTATGAGTTATTTTATTATAATATATTATGTTTGTTGTTGTTTTAATACTGAATTACTGATACGTAAGAAAATTGTAAAAGAAACAGGATTGGATAAGTTTCCGCTTAGTTATAAAAATATTCATCCAAATTTACATAAAAAAATAAATGTATGATTGTTGTTTAATTTTTTTGTTTAATTTATTATTTTTCCTTAATTTTTAAAGTATTTACTGGGCTACAAAATCCTGGACCTTATATTTGTAGGCGGTTCCTCGTAGAGATGGCGCAAGTAGCACGGTTACAGCTAATATCATTGCAGTCGACTATCTATAGACTCTTATATGGTTTGTGGACCACTTGCTAATCGGTGACCGAAGGAAAAGTAAACCAGTGGTTTAAAAACACAAGTATAATACAAATATTAAAAATTAAATTATTTTAAATACATTTTTATTATTTGTGAAACCTAAAGTTATCATTTAATGTGTGATTATCAATTTCCTTAATCAATTTCAACAGGTTAGATTTTTATTTTATAATTTAAGCAACTATTTAATCTCCTATTGGAAGCCACTGGTAGAATGACCTATGACGCTATTTTATACTTACAAGGTGTCAGAATCTCAGAACAACAAAGAATGTTGAATTATTATGAAAAGAGGTAATTTGAAATAGAGTTACATTAAATAATTGACTTAATACACCGACTTATTATTTCAGGCGTACAGAAAAAACAGCGAAACCAACAAACTATGATCACATACGACAAATGTATATCACAAAATACCGTGAGTTCATTTTGGATTTTTCATATCCATGGTTACGAATTTGACAGCAATGTATTAGAGCGTTCTTTTTAAAATCGAACATAGGGAATCAATATAACTGTATTATTCTTGACCAATATAACATATTTGGACAGCTGTAATAGTTCCAAGAGACGCTTTCAAAATAAACTTTTAATTGTTTAAACTATACCTGCATCGTATTTCCAGATAGCATCAGTTTGACTCCAATTAACAAATTCAAATGTTGCTACCTGGAAATACGATGTAGGTATAGTTTAAACAATTAAAAGTTTATGTTGAAGGCGTCTCTTGGAACTATTACAGCTGTCCAAATATGTTATATTAATCAAGAATAATACAGTTAAATTGATTCCCTATGTTTGATTTTAAAAAGAACGCTCTAATACACTGCTGTCAAATTCGTAACCATGGATATGAAAAGTCCTATGTTTCATGTTAAAATAAATTCACGGTATAAAAAGGTTGGTTAAATTAGACCTGCATGGAAAAATTTATTAAAGCGATTGTTTATTTCAGAGAGAAAACAATTTAAATCCGTAAATCACCACATAAGCCAAATCCGCCAAATGGACATCGGGCGAAAAACATATGGTTGCAAATATCCAAAATGCAATAACTGGTATTACACATGTGGGACTTTTAAAAATAAACATTTCGTCAATTTTCCAAAAAATTAGAGTTATTGAACGAATGGAAAAAATACTGTAACGTTGCTGAATCAGTAAATTGCGAACTGGCGAATATAGGAAAATCATTTTGAGGATAGTGATTTCATTAATTCAAAGGAAGAGAAATTAAACTGCAATGCCAATGCCGTTCCTCGGCCAGCTTTACATGACATTAATAATTTCGATGTAAGTAGTAATAGTACTAACAAAACTAACAGTATTAATTCCGCCTCAATAGACCATACTTAGTAACAGTTCCAGTTCCTCAGCAAATTTAATAGCAAGTAAACATACTTAATGCTTTTTTATTACCTCTCGCCTAGAGAGGTATAGGGATCGTGAAAAAATTCGATGTCGAGATTTTTGTCAATAAGCACGTTTTAGCACCTTTAGAACCTATTTTGACTATTTTCACGATGATGTCTGTGTGTCTGTGTGTGTGTGTGTGTGTATGTATGGAAGTCTGTATGTGCGCCTACTATAGTCTTTCGTTCTGATTCATTATCTCAAATTGTACTGAACATAAAATTCTAATATTTTGCAATATACATTTGTATATGTTAATGAAGAGCTGAAAAGATTTTGGTAAAAATCTGCCAACCGGAAATGGTATTTTCTTGAAGCATTTTAACATTTTTTGCAAAAAATATAGGAAATACTGCGATAGATACAATTTTTCATTCGACATATGAAAGAATAAATTATCTTTTACAATATTTATTTAACATCGTTTCTATATCTCTTACCAATAAAGGAAAATTAATTTTCAAAAATTTGTAATTTTACCTACCAAGATTTGTAAATCATAATATAGGAAAAAAAATTAAAAACAAAAATGAAATGTCAATGTGATAGATGAACAGACGTATACACAGTTTCTGAAATTTTTGTGACACCATTTTTACCTTCCGCTTACCTGTAAAGGAAGGTATTGGAATCATGCAAAAAATCGGGTAGTGAGTTTTTAGTTTATGAGCACGAACAACTCATTTTTGATAGTTTCCCGATGATGTCTGTATGTATGTATGTGTGTGTGTGTGTGTGTGCGTGTGTGTGTGTGTGTATGTGTGTGGTCCGGGCCGATGCCGTCTGTTGTATAACTAATACGAATTACCCAAAAATTTTGATATTTGGTATTTTACAATTGTATACGAATAGGAAGAGCTCATTAGATTTTGGTACAAATATCTTCCCCGGAAGTGACATTTTTTGAAGATTGAAAAGATTAAGTGTTAAAAATTTCTATAAATTTGGATAAATATAGTATTTATTTGTAATAAGAATAAGAGGAAAAGTTATTTGCAATCTACGTTATAAAAAAATTGTCTTTATCTGGTAGCATTAAAGAACTGCAGTAAAATTAAAAAAATAAATTTATCAAATAAAACATTGAAATCTTGTAATCCATGTTCGGTTGATTTTTGTTTCTGCATAAAAAATATTGACAGATGAGACGGGTGACAAGTTGGCATACTAGCGCTATATAAGTCATAAGTAAGCTATTAAATGTAGTAACTGACCGGAGGATTGCTTCACAGAAGAGTTTTCGTGTGAATGAATCTTATGATTCAAGTGATACTAATTTCTGTGTTTGAATATTTTAGATTTTTATTTGTATATTTTAAATGGGCACCAGATTGTACGTATACATTTCTGTTTAAAGTCTAGATATGGCGGAAGGTTGTGTGATGGCCACGTCAGATTTTTAAATATAAATATATTATTAACTGGGTTTGAAACTTAGAACCTATAGGAGACGAAATATAATAAATTAAAAACTGACTGAATTTCATTAAGTTTTTATCCTTCCATTAAACGTATTCAGTCAAGAAGTATCATCGATTCATTATTATTATTATAACCGAATATAAGGTAATAATAAAATAAAAATTTTATCTACAAAGAGCTAATTTGATTTCAATGCCAATAGGAATCGGTACTTTGCTTGAAGAACTATAACAAAAATTACAAAAAGTAGCCTAACCAAATCCAAATTCACATACTACAGTGTCAAGGCGGGAGGTCATGTGCTGGCCACAACAGATTTTTTTTATGTATATCATTTAAGTTATATACTATGTTTATTGTTTTTTTTATTACACAAATCTGTGATGAAAATAAAATATTGTAAAATAAATAATGTATGTTTATATATCTTTTCCCTTTATTTATTATTATTTTAAGTAGCAGTATTACTATTTACATTATTTAAAATTCGCGCGTCAAATGTCGTCTGCCACTTCGACACCGGAGGGCTAGCTGGAGCTAACTGTCATTCGTGTTTCCACGATTTAACACGGGGCTCTCCTTTCTCCTCTTTATGTGTTTTGTGAGCATGACCACAAAACACATCATAATGCCCTGTTCACACATAAACATACAGAAGACACACACGCAACGGTAAAAATTACTGTGTGTGTTGCTTGTGTAATAGAGGCGCCGCAATTTTGTGGCTTCTATGTAAGTAAAGAAAAAATCAATTTTGAGGCCACAAACATTCCACATGTTCGTCATTTTGCTTTTGTTGCATGTGTGTGTCTTCTGTATGTCCATGTGTGAACAGGACTTAAGGAGTACAGAGACTCGATAATAGACAGTGTGGCCATGAACATAACGGCCGCCATTAATCCTCCAAAATCAGTTTGACAAGTAATATTAGATTCTATTTTAATTAAAAACAATTTACCTATATATTTATTAATTTTATTTGTCTGATTAATGTGATAGGTCATATTAAAAGCATTATAAACCTATTTCGTTGATACATAATATAAATAAATATATTACGCCAAGCAATGTCAGATGACAGATCAGTGTGGCCATGAACATAACGCCGCCATTAATCCTCCAAAATCAGTTTGATAAGTAATATTTGATTTGTCTGATTAATGTGATAGGTCATATTAAAAGCATTATAATCCTATTTCGTTGATACATAATATAAATAAACTGGTAAATAACATCAAAGTTTGAACAACACAGCGTTTATCGTGCAGTTTTTGAAGGATTAATGGCGGAATTTACCACGTGACAACTACAATCAATGAAAACTGTGACCACACTGTTCATTATCGAGTCTCTGTATTAAGGAAGAGAAAAGAGAGCCCCGTGTTAAATCATGGAAGCACGAATGATCAATGACAATGGGAGCTTCTAGTGGTAGTTCCAACGTAGATGGCAGCGCTGCACCATAAACTTTTCTTGCGGGAAAATTTGAACCGCGAAATTCGCGCGCATAGTTTTGTATGTAGGTTAAGACAACTTACAATGTAACTATCTTTGTCTGGTTCGTTGTATTTGTGAGTGGGAGTAACCGGAGTAACTTTTGTTAGATGTAAACACCGCAGACTAAGTAAACAAAGTGCAATATTTATATTATATTATTTCTACAATGGATTATAATAGCTGGAAACTATATGATATCAAATTAGAATTGAAAAAACGGGGTGCAATAATAACAGGAAAAAAGGCGGAATTAATTAAAAGGTTAAATATCAAATTTACAGTAATTCATTATTTATGTTGATAAATTTAATTTGTATTTTAGATTGGAGCATTATGATCGTAATAACAATTTTAATAATGTTATTGATATCAGCGATCAACAAAAAATGATAATTCCGCAGGTAGAATTTAAAGATTTACATGGAGGTATTATATTACCAATATTTCAAGAGATATTATTCAAGTTTATTTAAATTCATTTAGCATCAATCCATAACCGTCTACGTAATTCGTTCAACGTTAGTCTGTGTAAATTTTTTTTATTTCTACAGGTTTTCAAACAACACTGCGGCATTTTCAGTCACGTTTCTCGTCAAAGTCAAACTTGTCAAATAGATACCTATCTGACAGTAGCGTTCTTTATGCGCAAGCTCCGATATAAAATAATTTCGTTTGGTTACAACAGTGGTGGCGCCAATATTTCATCAAAATCCCGCTAGAAGCTCCCATTAGCTCCAGCTAGCCCTCCGGTGCCCAAGTGGCAAACGACATTTGACGCGCGAATTTTAAATAATGTAAATAGTAATACTGCTACTTAAAATACATTATTTATTTTACAATATTTTATTTTCATCGCAGATTTGTGTAAAATAAAAACTAACAATAAACATACATAGTTTATAATTTATATGATATACAAAAAATTTAAAAAGCATAACTATGTTTATTTGCTATTAAATTTGCTGAGGAACTGGAACTGTTACTATGGTCTACTTAGTCGGAATTAATACTGGTAGTTTTGTTAGTACTATTACTATTGTTACTTACATCGAAATTATTAATGTTATGTAAAGCTCGCCGAGGAACGGTATTGCAGTTTAATTTCTTTGAATTAATGAAATCACTATCCTCAAAATGATTTTCCCATATTCGCCAGTTAGAGTAGTCGCAAAATAAGATGGGACCGGATATGCGCGAACTGTCCTCAGCTGATCTATATTACGCGACCTGAAAATATTGACTTGTGTTGTTGTATTGTCTGAGTCAAAAACATTATTACGAATTACGATATACTGCGCAACAGTTTTATAAGTTGCAAATTATAAATTATTTTTCAGTATTATAAATTATAATATAACACAAAAACTGTTAAGACACTTTACACCAAAAATGACAGAATATGTGATCACAGCAGAAATCTCCCTTTTGACCCGATCATAATACACCCCTAATGTATACGAATGGACTCGTCCAAACCAAAACACGTCTTTCGCGCAGGTCACGTGGAGTTTCATCTTATTTTGCGACTACTATAGTGCAATTTACTGATTCAGCTACGTTACAGTGTTTTTTCCATGCATTCAATAACTTTAATTTTTTGGAAAATTATTGCATTTTGGATATTTGCAACCGTATTTTTTTCGCCCGATGTCCATTTGGCGGCTTTGGCTTATGTGGTGATTTAAAATGTTTTTTGTCTGAAATAAACAATCACTTTAATAAATTTTTCCATGCAAGTATAGTTTAACCAACCTTTTTATATTTTGTGATATACATTTGTCGTAAGCAACGTTGATAAATCGACGTCGATTCGACCCACGCATAATCGTCAGTTAGACGTCGATAAATTGACGTTGCTACGACGTCAAAATCGCGTCATTTGGTTGCTTGGGATGTGATCGTACAGTTTGTTGGTTTCGCTGTTTTTTCTGTATGCCTGAAATAATAAGTTGGTGTATTAAGTCAGTTAATTAATGTAACTCTATTTAAAATTACCTCTTTTCATAATAATTCAACATTCTTTGTTGTTCTAAGTCTAATCTTATTTTTTAACCAAATATAACATTCTACGCCCCTGAAAATAAGAAATATAGCTCTTTGATTATTGGGCTATTTATAGGCTCCATGAATAACACAAAAAATCATATAAATTGTTTTTTTAAGTTATTGTTTATTAGGTATATCATAATTACATTCTACGCCACTGACAATAAAAAATAAAGATCTTTAATTATTGGGCTATTTATAGCCTCCATGCATATCATAAAAATTGCGACTTATTTTTTTAGCAGAGCCCTCTATTAAAAATAACGGCCATGAAAATAAAAAATATAGATCTTTGATTATTGGGCTATTTATGGCGGGATTACGATGAACTTAATGTAACAGGACGGAACGCAACGTGACGTGACGTGACGTAACTTAAAAGTTCAAACACACTATTTTATATGTGTCTAATTACGATCGACTTAACGTACTGTATGTGAACTTAACGTGACGTGAAAGCTTGCCATTGTCTAGCTTTTGCGTCACGTTCCGTCACCGGCACCAATCACGTGATTTCCTCAACCAATCAACGCTCTCGGCTCAGATCTACTAGAATTATTGTTGTTACTGTCACCTCGTGTTTAGAGCTGTCATTTTGTGTTTGTTTTGATATCATCAAAATGTCAATTATTGACGATAGTGTGCTAATTGAAGCTGTACGAGTACATCCTGAAATTTATAATAAGGGCCATGCAGCTTTCAAAAACGTTGGTTTAAAGGAAGCAGCATGGAAAATTGTGGCCGTTAGAGTAAATGCTTTACGCTTTCGCATTTGAAGATACAAATATCCAGCCAACATAAAGAGCAATATTTGACAATGCATCACAGGATTCATTTTCTTATCACTGATGAATGACATAAAGAGAGATACACGTTCACGTTACGGCGATCGTAATAGCACTTCTGTGCATTCGCGGAAATTGCACGTTAAGTTGCCTTCACGTCAGGTCACGTTGCGTTCCGTCCCGTCACGTTAAGTTCATCGTAATCCCGCCATTATAGGCTCCACGAAAAACACAAAAAATCTTGCTTACTTACTTTAGTGCTAAGTTATTTTTTTAGTTTCTATGGTTTATAAGGAACAGCAGAACCCACTATCAAAATTACATTCTACGTCAAATATAAAGATCTTTGAATATTGGGCTATTTATATGCTCCACGAATAACACAAAAAAAATCGTGATTACTTCAGTTATAAATTATTATCTTTTAGTTATTGTTTATAAAGAACAGCAGAGCCCTCTATTAAAATTAAATTGTACGCCCCTGAAACTTTGTACTGCAACTTTAAAAAATTACAATTATATGTTTTAAACATCCGTTATGAAGCATTATGGCAACATATAGTACTATTTTATATAATATTTATTTGTAAATAAAGTAAATAATTTGTCAATTAAAAGTTGCTGATTTGACTGTCATACCAACTTTGAAACATAAAATATACGAGGGTCGATCAATAAGTATCCGTGTTTGAAGACAGCTGGCGTTGGTGAAAAAAATTGACATTAAGTAGGGTTTACATTATGTGATTTATCATATGATTTAGCATATGATAAAGTCGTAAGAGAAATCTTCTGCTCAAACATGTCTGATGCTTTATTGATTTCATGTTCACATATCATAAGAGTTTATGATTAGTATACTTCAACTTTATTTGACAGTACACTTATTATTTTCCGCCTTTTGATTCAGTCAGCTTTGAATAATATTATTAAAATGGACAGAGATGAAACTTATCAAATGCCGTGTTGCATTACTCGTCCAATCTACCTACAAAATTAAATAATTCTACATAATTTATTATAATAAGAACATTTATCGATACAGTAGTTTTAGTCACTGATTATTACAATTATTAGGACTATTTTAGGCTAAAGTGTAGAATAGGTGTTTAAAAGGAATTTTGCCGCGGAAGCAAGGATTAGGGCCGATTTTGTTAGTTTTTAGGGTAAAATTTTTGACAACTGTCAACACTGGTTATGCTGAAAAATTAACTGATTAAACATGTGATTTAACGTTTTTATACATTTATGTAATAGAGATATCAATAAATAAATATATTTTTCACAGATATAAGGCTTTTATTACCTGTTTTTTTAAGTTTTCGAAATTATTTGACATAAATACAATATTACATTTGTTTTAGATTAATATAAATTTCAATAGTGTTTGCCATGTTAAAAACATGAATACAAAAAAAATGAGTTTGTTTATAACAACCATTGTTTAATTGTTGTATACGATGTCTGCTGTAGTAGTGAGAGTGAGTGTGAGTGCATTGTAAGGACAAGTCTGCTCTTTTGCACCAGTTGCAGGAGTGGAACTTGATTCCACGAACTAGACGGTGTCGTAAATGTGGGGGCAGCCTGACGTTGACCGAAGATTCTTCTCGTATAGACGGCTGGATTTGGAGATGTCAGAAAGGAAGCAAAAGGTAAAGACTTGTGTGTATGCGGTATCATTTAGATACATCACTACTGTACTCTACCTCAAGGGTGGTGTGGAAATGAGTATAATGGAATTAAGATTGTGGGGCTCTAGTACGGTTTTGTTGCTTTGTTAGTGTAGTAAATACCAAAACCGAGTTTGTGGGGCTCTATTACGGTATTGTTAGCTATGTTAGTGCAGTAAAAACAAAAACCGAGTTTGTGGGGTTCTATTACAGTTTTGTTAGCTTTGTTAGTGTAGTAAATACCAAAACCGAGTTTGTGGGGCTCTATTACGGTTTAGTTAGCTTTGTTAGTGTAGTAAATACCAAAACCGAGTTTGTGGGGCTCTATTACGGTTTTGTTAGCTTTGTTAGTGCAGTAAAAACAAAAACAGAGTTTGTGGGGCTTTATTTTTAGCCATTTTGACACATTCAGGTTAACATACAAAAACGTCATTTTATTCATTTTTTTGCAATTTTGACACATTGAGGTTAACCAAAAAAATTTCATTTTCTTCAAAAAAACATATTGAAAACACTTTTCCGCGGCCTAATTTTGCTTGTTTAGGTCATATTTAGGCATAATAAACGATCTCCTAAAAAAAACGCATTTTCTCTTAAACACCTATTCTACATTCCAGCCTTATTTTAATATAAAAATTTACTTACTTTGGCCATTTTGAAATTATATTATCAAATTCTGAAGTTTACAATACCGGACCGCACCTGACATTAACATTAACATAACCTCAATGTCAACAAAAATCATACAAAAAATCATATGAAAATAGGAACAGTTCTATTTCTGAAATGTACTTATGTTTCGTTATGACTTATCTTATGAGTTCGCTTATGAGTCGTTCTGTATGACAAATCAAACAGTGTGAACGTAAAAATAAACACATATGATTTATCATATGCGAAATCATATGATAAATCACGTAATGTAAACCCTACTTTACTGTCGTGTACTTCCATCCGTCAAACGACACCATATTTAATTTCAGATTGATTCAAAGGTTAGTTTTTATTTGGCAGCCATTTGTATCATACGTGTTTCGTGTTCATCGAAAAAATTGAAAAAGAGCAATATCGATCCGTAATTCGTTTTTCATTTTTGGATGGAAGAACATGCGAAGAAATAAAAACGAAGTTGGATGCTATCTATGGGAACCCTTCACCATCTATGATAACCGTGAGATATTGGTTCAACGAATTTAAACGTGGTCGTACTTCTGTTTTTGATGAGGAGCGGCCAGGCCGCCCGGCAGACGTGGTTAGCGGGGAAATCGTTGAAAAGGTTCACGACATGATTCTCGCTGATCGCCGAATTAAAGTTCGCGAAGTAGCAGAAGCCATAGGTGTGTCGTACGGATCGGTAATAAATATTTTACATGATAAGTTAGGTATGAAAAAGGTGTCGGCCCGATGGGTGCCGCGATTGCTCACGGTGGACAACAAGCGGATACGACTTTCAATGTCGAAATTCGCAGGAAATTTTGCGTCGAATTGTAACCGTTGATGAGACCTGGATACATTATTATACGCCAGAGACCAAGCGGCAGTCTAAACAATGGATTTTTCCGGGTGAATCTGCTCCGAAAAAGGCAAAGACGGTCCCATCGGCTGGAAAGGTCATGTCATGGCCACGATTTTGTGGGATTCAAAGGGAATAATCCTCATGGACTTTTTGCAGAAAGGAAGAACGATAACAGCACTAACGTTAATTTTGGGTTGGCGTGCAAACCAGGGTGTGAAAAAAATCGATTTAAAAAAATCAAAAAATTATATTTTTTTAATAAAAATAAGATTTTTTCGATTTAAATCAATTTTTTCGAGTCGCATATCAAAATGCTTGTATTTTTCAAACATATCAGTAAAAAGTAAAAACATTCAAATTTCTAAGAATATGCAACTTAAATTCTAAAATTATATTTGAACTGATACTGATACCACAACACACGGCTACTTCAACTAACTGAATAAGAATACGATAACGATAAAAGAATTATATACATGTGCATATAAAAGTCGAAAACTGTGCAAATCAATTATTAGACCAGGCGCTGGAAGTAGTTGAGTATGCAAAATATGAGGACCGCAAAATTTTGACTGATATGTATACTTGAGTTGCATTTCGACTACAACTTTTGAACGCGTCAAGATATCGATTTCCGGATTGAAGCATTCGATTCCCCGCACTTGTTTCTATTAGAAACATATTTCATTAATTAAAGAAGTTTTTGGTTAGTCCAAAAGTAAAGATTTTCTTTGTAGAAAATATAGAATCTTTTGTAATTTAAAAAAAAAATTATGTTTAATCATTTGCAACTTTAAAACGCATTGAGATATCGACTTCCGGTTTCAAGCATTCGATTCGCCGAATATTTTTCTATCAGCTACATATTTATTTATTTTAATGGGCCTTATTGTTTTAGTCTGAATTTACAGATTTTCTCTGAAAGAGCGCATATAGAAATGTAAAAAGAATATTATCTCATATTATTGAGAGAAAAAACACATAAACAACATAAAAAATATTGGTTAATATAGTTAAGATATTAAATTTTATTTTATTATTATTAGAAATACGGGCTATTTGCGTTTTTCTTAGTGACTAATGCGCCGCGATAATATATAAAAACAGCGTATTTGGATCAATTGACAGCGAAAGGGGGGGGGGGGGGGCAGACCAGCAGGTGGCAACATGTATTTTTATGTTCCTTAGGGTCTCAAGTATACATATCAGTCAAAATTTTGTGGGCCTCATATTTTGCATACTCAACTACTTCCAGCGCCCGTCTATATTCTAGTTCCCGTTTATCTACACATTAGACTAACAGACCACCCAAACAACCGCCGATGCGCCATGCAAAATAATACAATTATAATTTGCCACCTACCGCTTTGCGTGTGAAGGATGAATGCGTAGGTAGTACCATTGTTGCGTAGTGCAATAAAAACATAAAATGCCTCAGGACACTCTCCCTATATTTTATAATTCTTACAATCGTGTCATTTGTTATAATTATTGTTGTGTAGATAAGACTCACAGCTATTTTATAAAATGGGATGCAATTTAACAATAAATTTTAGAAATTTGTAATTTAAATCATTGATTTTAATTTAAAAAATCATGTGATTTTAATCGCGATTTAAATCAATAATTTAAATCACGTGATTTAAATCATGCATGGGCATTAATTAATTACATTTAATTAAATTACGTAATTAATTACAATTTTCCAAAATGTACCTAATTGTTAATTTTAATTTTTAATTACACTGACCATCTAATTTAAATGTTAAAAATGAATTGAAATATTTGCAAGTGTAATCAGTAATTATAGTCCTTTTTTCCAGTCCTTTTGATTTCGTCTATGATAATATTTTACTGGAATGACTTTGATATCAGAAAATAAAAATCTTCCATATTCATTCATTTTATAAGAGAAGCAGGGGCGGATTGGCATTATTTGGTCTCGTAGGGAACAATTTTAATTAACTACCTTAAAAAATATCAATAATTTTCAGAATATAGGATAGGTACGGGAGGGGTAATTGTCGTATTACAATAAAGGTTGGACAAAAATGAACAAATATGCGCCGCAGGTGAAGTCAAATTTTATTTCTATAAGAAATAAAATGTAATTGTAATTTGTAATTAGTTCTTGTAATTTAGTTACAATTTTTTCATGTAATTGGATGAATGAATTAGTTACATTTTGACTTAAAGTATTGTAATTTAAACAATTGTAATTTAATTAACATTAAGACTGTAATTATAAAAATATAATTAATTAATATTTTTGAGTAATTGGCCCATCTCTGACCCTGGTGCAAGCACTTATGATGCACTAAACAATAACATATAGTTTGGTATAATTACTACAAAAATGAGTATGAAGTTGGCTCCGCCCATAATATCATAGATTTATATAAAAACGGGATGTGCACTAACGATAATTGTTAGTGCACTGAAAAGCACTAACTAATTATATTAACGAAACTATAATTGCTTGTTTGCGCAAAATTTCACATGCGCAAAGCAAAAAATTTGTGCATGTTTATTTTTGCGCGCGCAGAAGCTAAACACACTCTCAAATAGTTATTTGTTTAATTAGGCAAAAAAATATTAGATTTGCTGCCGCGGCTAGAGTTTCATAGACGAGGCGCAGCCGAGGCTATGGATCTAGCTTAGGCAGCAAATCTGTATTTTTTGCCGTGTTATGCCTCGTTTTCATGTATCCGGAATCCGCAGATTTCTTGCGGAATAAAATGGCCGCCACGAATTCCGTCAGTAGTTAAATTATTTTTAACTTTCTGCGGAACTCCGCAAGTTTTGACGTTTAAACTGTCAGTTGTTATAACTTCAAATATAAGTTTATTTATGTTGAATATGGAGATGGAATTCGTGGCGGCCATTTTATTCCGCAAGAAATCTGCGGATTCCGGATACATGAAAACGAGGCATTAAACACATTATTTTTTCGGCGATTATTATTAATTTAGTGATTATTTTAAATATATTGATAGGTACCGCAATCAAAGTATGTTGCTATGCGTATGTTGACAGTTGCTATGAAAGAACAAAATATAGGAAGATTCAAAATGGCATTCTTGGAATTCCATTCTGATGACGTCATTAGAGAGTTTGTATTACAAACTACACATAGAGTATTGTTGTAATCACAGAGTGTTTGATTCAGTACGTCGACACTGGAAGAATATAGTATCAAATGGTGATCTGCATTCCTCCAAGCAGAAAAAATATAGGTACAGGTTCCTTGTCGATTCCCTTTTTCGCTCCGTTGGTCTAATAAATATGTAAATATCGATGATGACAATACCAGCGATAATGATTAAAATATACGGTAATATTGATGTTCGACCTGGAATTATTGAATTATCAAAGTCCGAAAAGCTGATCTTTATTTGGTACAACTTCTAAGCCATATCCTACAGATGATACAGTGATAAAGAAAAATGGGCTTTAATAATTCGCAACAAAACTAACATACCTCAAAATGAATTCTGCGACAATTTGGTACTGCGATGAATGATTAATTCCAGCTTCAGCTCTGTGATTGCTATTCTAGTGTTCGATAGGTTAATCGTTACTCGACGATAAACGTTGAAAATAACAATCACTTCTTAACATATGTACAAGTACAACAAAGCAAAACTCAGAGTACAATACGCATGCGTAGCTTATAATCTTAGTCTGAACTACTGCGCACTGCATGTAGACATGCGCTGATAAACTTGGCGGAATATTTGAAAAATCACGACTGGAAGCTCGCGTCAGAATTATTATTTTATTTTTATGATTAACAAAATAACATAATATTACAAACAAAGCTTTAACCTTAGCCAAAATAGGTTAGGTATGTGATGAATTTTATAAATGTCAAATTTGTTGATTCACCATAGTAACAATTACTTTTGCTGCCTAGGCTTATTTTTGCTGCCTAGGCAGCAAAAGTGACACTTTGTTGACTGTCTGTTGTCAAAAAAACAGCACTTTTAATGTCAATCGCCGAAAAATGTTATTTGTGTGCACGGTGAGACAAAAATATCGTGTGCACCACGTGCGTATGTGCTCTAATGTCAATTTTTCTTATGTATTGTTAAATACGTTTATAATAATTATGATGATGGGTAGAGTGAAAAATATATTCAAAAATTCATTTTTGCATAATTATATACCTCTAATTTAAATATACATATTATTAGTTGCTACTATAATTATTAATATTACAAAAATAAAATAGGTATCAATTTATATTGAAAGGATAAATACTTATTTTAAGGTTACTGTAAATGCGGAGCCGATCTTTTTATTCGACCGGAAGGTAATGAAAATTGTGTGAAATTTTATAGCACAATTAAATTGGGTCGAATGAAGCAATGCGGCAAGCGGTATTTACGCCAGCCAAAACGAGGTGGAGTTGGAAAAGATTTAGAGAAGGTTTCTGCACAACCAATCAGATAAAGCAGATGAACTTATTTCACCAGGAGATCCAATACCACCGCATTTGCCATCCTTAAACGTTCTACATGTTGCGAAAAATGTATTTAGACAAAGACCCAATTATTGCTCTCGGAAAACTAAAACGACAAAATGAAAAATTCTGGAATTCAGCATATATCGTATGATCCTTACTTCGTGTTGTATTCGACGAATTTCCAAAACAACGTTTTCGGTGCTACGCTAGGGAAGAAAATGCTTGTTTAATAATCGATGCTAGCGGACGGCAAGCCATGAAAATTGTCAAAGTCGATGGATCTTGTAAGTGGTCATCTATTTGTATATTTGGGTGTAATTCGATGTCGTGTTGGACAGTTTTCCGTCACCCAAATGATTTCCGAGAGCCATGACATGGGGACAATAATGTATTAGCTAAATCAATGGATAAGGTCAGGAGTACCAGCACCGGTTGAAACAGTCTGTATTCCAGAGCCTTACTAATAGCTTTAGTAAGAGCGTTTACAGGTTATTTGACAATTGAAAATTACGTAGACTCGTTTCTGGAAACAGGTACTTTACCAAAATGCTACATCCGAATTGACGTTGCTCATTTTATCAAAATATATGCAAATTTTTTGAAAGGATCACCTAGACTCGTAAAGAAGTTTTTCTTGGGAGCCATTGGAAAATTAATTTTGTCAACGAATCTGATTTCTGCTAGGAGCATAATAA
The DNA here is from genome assembly GCA_947534325.1 of Agonum fuliginosum. Classification (NCBI taxonomy): domain Eukaryota; kingdom Metazoa; phylum Arthropoda; class Insecta; order Coleoptera; family Carabidae; genus Agonum; species Agonum fuliginosum. Next base: position 11,634,146 of record OX384044.1, read on the forward strand.
AATCGTTGCTTGTTGTGTCTCTAAGCGAAACCAATGGGTTTCAAGTTGAAAATAAAACTAAAAAGACGTCAGCCCAAATTCATGAGGAACCTTTACAGATAATTATAACCTCGAACACTGAAATAAATGCTAGTATTGATGAAGCAGTTTCTGAAGATACCTTTGCAGAGCGTTTGGAGGACACAGTTGAACATGACGGTACTCTGAATTCATATGCAACTTGGGCAGTGGAAATAGAAAAAGAAGAGCTGGAAGAGCACCAACTGGGAACTGCGGCCAATGCATATTTCGCGAAGAATTTTGCAGAAAAGCTCTTGCAAGACATCAAACACTTACCTCTATGGTCGTGCGTCTATATAGATAAATTCGGCTATGGACGTATACCAGCCTCCAGTGCCCCAGTAGAAGGCGAATTTAATAAAATGAAAAATGCAATTTTTAACACAGGAAAAAAATTACGTGTAGATAAATTGGTCGACGATCACGTAGCGTATTTAAATGATCGCATGAAAATTGCCGAAGCTCATTTAGAAAGAGATGAAAATAACGATACGGGAGCGAGTGACATCGACAGAGAGGCATGTAATATGGAGGCAAGTTTCAACGGCATGGAGGAAAATTATCACGATAACAATGAGAATAACTGCCCACTTTGCCAGAAACCAGAAAGGCGAGATGCCAACCGGAGCCCATAAATGTGTTTCTTGTAATCAATTTGTGCATATTATTTTTAATTGTTCGTTTCCTTTGCCGAATACTGAGGAAGGATACGAAGAAAAGCGATTGTGTTCGAAATGCTATCATCTTGATAAAAGTACACAAATTATAGCGGCAAACGAAACGGAAAACTGGGGTGGACTGGGACAGAGCAAAAAACAACGGAAAGCACGTTATTTGCGTAATGAAGATGAACTTTTAGATGCATTCAAATTTCCACAGCATCAAAAGATTCCCATCATAAAAAATGGTTCTCTTATAAAACTTAACGCTTACGTAACAATCTACTAGTACTTAATGCAAAAAAATACCTAAATCGTGACAGAGTGGACTAAAGCATGAAACTTGGCACCGTGATAGTATTGACTGAGGGTAATAAACCATTTTATGGTCGGGTGTCAAAATTTTGCGCCCGCCATCTTGAAATACGACGCCATATTGGGTTACTTGTAGGTTCTTCCTTTAACACTTATTTTCTCGTGAAGTTGTGGACCGAATTCCTCGTTTTTTTTTTAAATTACTCATAAAATAATGTGGATTATGATTTATGTATTAAACTTTAGGAAAAATATTTCTTTTATTATTTTTTAATATCTTTATTCGTTTAGAAATTGATTAACCACAATAACAAAAATTTGACTATATTCTCTCGGGAAAAAACTTTAAATTTCAGCTCAACCAACGCCATTGAAAGTTTTGACCTTTTTTCAGTTTCTGACAAGTTTGACCTCAAAGGACTAGATTTTCGTCAAAACTATTTGAATACAGTTGTAGAGAATAAAATTTCCTACAACTTCTGTAGTTTAGAAATTGTCAGGTCTATTGTTTACAAGTTATGACAAATGACAGAGGAAAGCGGTGCCCTTTTTCAAATAAAATCAAGACATGAGTTTTATTCGTGATACACAAAAACGCCTGTAATTTTCCAACGGATAAAAGTATCGTCGTCCGGTTTCAAGCATTCGATTCCACAGGTTTTTGCCTATGTACAATATAATTTTTATAATTTTCGAGACCCTAGTTTAGCCGCAATCGTACCATAGAAAAAAAAATTTAAGTAATTTTTTAAAATTTTGTGTTTGCTCAACTATAATTTCTGAACGAATAATGATAGTGACTTCCGGTTTGCAGCATTGAATTCCTCGGACTTTTTTCTATAAGATACGTTATGTCAAAAACTTTCAATGGCGTTGGTTGAGCTGAAATTTAAAGTTTTTCCCCGAGAGAATATAGTCAAATTTTTGTTTTGTGGTTAATCAATTTCTAAACGAATAAAGATATTAAAAATAATAAAAGAAATATTTTTTCTCAAGTTTAATACATAAATCATAAACCACATTATTTTATGAGTAATTTAGAAAAAACGCCGAATTCGGTCCACAACTTCACGAGAAAATAAGTGTTAAAGGAAGAACCTACAAGTAACCCAATATGGTGTCGTATTTCAAGGTGGCGGACGCAAAATTTTGGCACCCGACCATAATATGGTTTATTACCCTTAATACTATCACTGTGCCAAGTTTCATGCTTTAGTCCACTCTGTCACGATCAAACAGCTAAGGGACCGGACTATACATGTGCTCTAGATTCACTAATTCAAATTATATTATTAACATTATCTAAACACGAAAATTTGCGGGCAAAAATCTCAGAGTTTGATAATAAATTTTTCAATCTAATAAATGACTTGTTGAATAAAGGGCTGCGGGCATACACCTACACACTACGTGTAATGCTCTATTTAGAAATTTTTCATAATGAAAAAAGAAATGACAGATTTTTGGATGTTGGTGATGTTACGTATAGGTTATAATTAATAATAATACGTTTTAATATAACACTATTTATTTAGTAAGAGAGTATGCTTGAGGTCAATACATTTATAATACAACGTGGTGTTCTTACAACCATGAAACTAGTAATTATATGCATGCTGCATTCTAGTAGTACCAACATAACATTTATACATAACACCTCCCTTTTTAGTTTATAATAACTTAGTTTTTTAATATAAATGGAAGTCATTGAATCTAGACGGAACTTTCTTGACTCTTTGTTGTCTAATAGTTGGATGGTTAATGTTCAAGCAATTTCCATCTGAATTCATTACATTATTATCATTACAATGATTATCACTTACATCACTAATTTTGTTTTGAATCTCAGTCTTATTTAAGGAATGTCTTAAGTGTACCGAATTTCTTCTGAACACTTTATTATTACAGTCTTTTACTATATAGGATCTAGGAGTGTTACACATTTGCACAACTTTTCCTGGTTCCCATACTTTATCTTTTAGGTAAGATCGTGATAACGTATCTGCGACAAACAATAATTTTCCAGGCATATATTGTACATCAAGATCATATTTTAGTAATTTGAGTTTTAGTCTCTGTAACCTAGCTGACCCTATCATGTTTATATTTTTTCTCATAATAGATACAAGCGGTTTATGGTCAGTGTAAACTTTAACATTTTTTCCATACATATAATGATGAAATTTTTTGGTTGCAAATACAATTCCGAGAAACTCTTTTTCAATTTGCGCATAGTTCTTTTCACATTCTTTTTTCTTTTCACATTTAATTTCCTATTAGGCCAACGTTTCGGCAACACTTCATCAGGGCGCTACACACAATAATACAGTTGTAATAAAAATATAATGTAAAATTAGCAATACTTACAATAGAAACTATAAAAAGTATACATTAAATTGTATGTAATGTTATAAAATAAAAATAAGTTAGCTCTTAAAGAGTCGTCATGAGTTAAAATATAACAAAATAATTTTAAAAAATGCAAGGCTTGAAAACCGAAACGAATATCGTTCCGGTTTCGGTTTTCGGATTTTCAGTCATTTCGGTTTCGGTTTCGTTCTTTCTTTTTACATGTGAAACGGTTTCGGTTTAGGTTATCGGTTTTTACCGGTTTAGAGCAACCAAAATCAAAATGTATCGAACAAATATAGTCATCGATTTCGTTGGAGTAACCCGTATTTATTTTTATTTTTACCTCTCGCCACTCATATCTGTAAGAGAGGTATTGTAATAATGCTAAAATTTCGATAGTGAGTTTTCAATGGATAAGCACGTTTTGAGGTCCCTAGAACACGATTTTGATAATTTCGCGATGATGTGTGTGTGTGTGTGTCAGTGTGTCAGGATGGATGTTGGAGGTACGATAACTCAAATACCACTGAATAAAAAAATTTGAAATTTGGTATACAATATTCTGACACCCTAGATTAGATCTGATTAGATTTTGGTGTTGATCGTGCAACCGGAAGTGGTAGTTTCTTGAAGATCTGAAGAGTTTTTCTGGAATATTCTCAAAATTTATGAATTAATAGGAATTTTTTAAATAAAATTGTATACTAAATGTTACTATCTACAATATGTATTCAAAACGTTGTTTCTATCTAGCACCATTTTCCAATTACAAGAAGTTAAAAATTCTACAAATTTGTTACAATTTTGATTTATCTGCCTACCTATGGAAACAAAAAATAAAATATTTGAGTGTTAATGTCACATGAATTTTTGACTTTTTGGCAAATTGAAATGGAAAATATGAAATGTCATTTAGTATTTATAAGGTCATAATAAACTTTCATAATATTATAAAAACTACAATTCCCGAATTCCCTTCTAGTACAATGGTATATTTGTGAGTAAGTACTACATAATATATACTTATATTAGAAAAATAAAAATAGTAGAGTATGGCGAGAGGTTATGTGTTGGCCACATCGGATTTTTTCGGTCTGCATAGCTGCATTGCAAGGGCCAAACTGATAAAGGCACTCCAATTGTGTCGCGAATGTTTGATATTTTCATAATACGATGACGACACCTTGAGTTTCTTTCAAATGCGCACCACATACTTGAAATAATTCGTCCAATATAAGTATTAAGGGCCGTTCATAAAATACTTGAACTTTTGAAATTATGAATCAAAGTTTGAATTTTTGAATTTGAATATTTTGTATCGCAAAATATTCATAATCTTCAAATGAAAAAACCGATTCGAAACCGGTTTAAGAACGAAAACCGTTTCATTCGGTTTCGGTTTTTAAGAAAACCGTTTCAAATTTATATCGTTCCGGTTTCGGTTTCGGTTTTGGGAAATGAATCGGTTTTTACCGGTTATGGGTTTCGGTTTCGTTCCGGTTTTCAAGCCTTGAAAAAATGTAATGTTTACTAATTTTTATTCATGACTGTAACCCGTCAGACCAGTGGTAAAGAAATGTGCAATGATTTTAGTGAATTTCGGAAATATTCTTTTTTCGTTGTAAAATCAGAATACATCAAATATACACCGTGTACAAAAAGTTCCGGGACGGTCAAATATCTCGAGAAATACGCATCTGATCGTAGAACAGAAAAACACATACCTATTCAATATATTTTTAAAATCTATCTAATGACACCCTAACATGACACGCCCCCCCACCCTTGGTGGCGGGCTGGGGGGTAACTTTTAAATCTTAAATGGCAACCCCCAGTTTTTATTGCAGATTCGTATTCTACGGAAAAAAATAAGTAACTTTTATCTCAAATATTTTTTTTAATTCGCGACATATGGCGCTCTAGACATCGCGTAGAATAAGTACAGAAACGGTCAGTGATCTCGAGAAAAAATAGGTACGTGTTCAATCTTACATGGGAACCTTTATTTCGTATCATAAATTTTTATTCTACGGTTACGATTAAGTTAATTTCATCTTATACTTTTTTCCGGTTTGCAGCAAATGGCGCTATATTCGCATTATTTAACTTATTTTTTCGTTTAGAGCGCCATCTGACGTGAATTTAAAAAAAAAAGTTTGAGATAAAAGTTACTTATTTTTTCCGTAGAATACGAATCGGCAATAAAAAATGGTAGTTGCCATTTAAGGTTTAAAAGTTACCCCCAGCCCGCCTCCAAGGATGGGGGTCGTGTTAGGTGTCATTAGATAGATTTTTAAAAAATATTGTGTACGTGTTTTTCTGTTCTTCGATCAGATGCGTATTTCTCGAGATATTTGACTGTCCCGAAACTTTTTGTACACTATTAAGTATACTTATCCTACATATTTTGATATAGTTATGAAGCATCCTGTAAAACTTGTTAATTTAAGTATGACATGTTTATATTGAAGGATATTTTTAATTGAATTGTTTTAAATTTTTTATCAGGGATTTTCATCTTTTTTGAAATACTTGACGTTGAAACTTCGCTGGTGCGAAATTGGGTACAGTGAGCAAAACAATGAAATTCCGAGATGATTCATATAATTTGATTGGAATTGTGAATTATAAAATACCTATGACCACGAGGAGATCAGACTGCCTTCGGCCAGAAACTGAGCATTATACACTACAGCCATTTGCCCGAGGTCATGCAATAAATGGGTTGAATATGATGACCAGAAGAGCACTGAATGTGCCAGACATAATAATGAAAAAGTTAAGCCAAGCTTAATTGTTTATGGAAAAGTCACTATTTTGTGATATTTTAGTTTGTAAATGTTTGATGTAAGTAGCAGTGGCGCACCCAGGATTGCATGTTGGGGGGGGCTAAGAATTTTTTTTATGAAACCTTTAGTTCGACACAAGAAAGAAATGCGCCGCAGGCGAATTTTTTTTAGAGTTCAAGGTCAAACACCTTTAAATTGAAAGTTTCATTTTTTTAAAGATAAACAGTTGCACGTTTTACTCTCTTTCTTGTGCACACACATTGTTTTTTCGGCAGCTCGCTTGATTTAATTTCATAAGAACGACTCTGAGCAGAGTCATGTCAGTTATATAGAAAAATACATATATTTTAATTTTAGTTCATATTTAATGTATCAGTTCTTTCTTTCATCTTTTTAGTTTCACTCCCAAGTGCACCGTTATTTAAGTTCAAAATTTCACCACAAGGTTCGCATTCTTATTAAAATATCCCAATAATCGTACACATGCGTTATACGGAGTGTATATTATTGTATAATTTGAACTATTTGAATATAAGATAATTATAAAAACAGATAAAATGCGATTATTTTTAGTCTTCAGTGAACTTAAATAATCTTACATAATGTTTAATGAAAAAATTTGAAAAAAGTCCAGTCGTCTGGGGGGGGCTCAAGCCCCACGAGCCCCCCCCTTGAGTGCGCCCCTGGTAAGTAGTGTCCAATGTATAATAAAGATTATAATTATTTTTCATTGAAATGAGAGATTTAACTTTTTTATCACCCCACAAATATTTTTATATACAATAAGTAAATTACATTTCATATCGGTACAACAATTACCTGAATTAACATCACAAGAAGTATTTAATTTATTTATCTCTCTTAATACTTAATATTTTAGAATGAAGCTTAATTTAAAAAAATAAAAAATATATGGTGGAAGAGCCCAGTAGGTACATTATATTTTTTCCGTCTAGATTCATGCTAGATTTCTAGTTCAATTTCGACCCGAGATTCGTTCGAGTTTCATACTTTATTGCCGAACTATTCATATTCAATCGGAAATCTTCAATTTTTTCCGAGCCAAAACTTTTAAAGATTTGTCAAATCGAGTAGGAATCTCAAATAGAAAAATCTGACGTGGCCATCACACAACCTGCCGCCATATCTAGACTTTAAACAGAAATGTATACGTACAATCCGGTGCCCATTTAAAATATACAAATAAAAATCGAAAATATTCAAACACAGAAATTTGAATCACCTGAATAAAAAGATTCATTCACAGGAAAACTCTTCTGTGTTGAAGCCATCCTCCGTTCAATTACTACATTTAATATCTTACTTATGACTTATACAGGTTGGTGGAGGTGAAATGCGAACATAGAGAAAATACATGACAATCAAACTTTCATGCCACGTATCTTGATATATTTTGTAGTAGTGTCACAAAACGAAGTAATGTGAATTTGTCTAACAAAAAGAATAATGAACAACAACAAAAAATCTAAAAATGCATGTTGAATGTTAGTAGGTATAGTAAAAGTAATTATTATAAAAAATAAAGCAGGAACATATTTATTTAATTGTTAAATAAATTATAAATCTAGAATTTACAATAAATATTCAAACAATTGTAAAATCCAGTTTTGACATTATTTAACATTTCTGGCGTAATTGTTGCAAATTTTATTTGCAGTGCATCTAAGATTGTCACTCTTTCTTCTTGACAACTATAAATTTTAGATTTAATATAAAACCACAAGAAAAATTCTTGGGGAGCTAAGTCCGGAGACCTATCTGGCCAAGGAATTATTCCACGAATAAAATAAAAATTTCAATAATATGACAGCTACTTTGACATTGACAGTACTTATTCCACGTATATCGAGATGCCTAGCATGATAACTCAATTGTCATTATATTTCCCTATGTTCGCATTTCATCTCCACCAACCTGTATAGCGCGCTAATATGCCAACTTGTCACCCGTCTCATATGTCAATATTTTTTACGCAGAAACAAATATCAACCGAACATGGAATACAAGATTTCAACGTTTTATTTGATAAATTTATTTTTTAAATTTTACTGCATTTCTTTAACGGAAGTTGAAAATAATTTTTTCTCTTATTCTTATTACAAATAAATACTATATTTATCCAAATTTATATACAATTTTCACAATTAATCTTTTCAAAAATATCACATCCGATGAAGATATTTGTACCAAAATCTAATGAGCTCTTCCAAATTATATACAAATATTAAATACCAAATATCAAAATTTTCGGGTAATTCGTATACACACAGACAACATCGTGAAAGTATCAAAAATGAGTTGTAAGGACCCTAATTCCTGCTTATCCACTAAAAACTCACTACCCGATTTTTTGCATGATTCCAATACCTTCCTTTACAGGTAAGCGGAAGGTAAAAATTGGGCCAGGCGTATATTTCTACACTAGAAAAAAATATGAAAATCGAACAGAACTCGGATGGGAATTTCTGATTTACATTATACTAGAAACGGGTAGGAACTTTTTGAATGAATCTCGAACTAGAATCTAGAGGACGAAATAATTAATTTAGCACTGAAGTAATCACGATTTTTTTGTTTTATTCGTGGAGTCTATAAATAGTCCAATAACCAAAGAACTATGTTTTTTATTATTTTCAGGGTCGTAGAATGTTAGTTGTGATACAGCAAGGCTCTGCTGTACCGTATAAACAATAAAAATAATAATAACAATCTTTTTTTTTCTGTAATAAAGCAAGTTTTAATGTTTACTGCTTCTTCATATTGTGTTGCATTTTTTAAAATTGTTATTAATTAAATAACAACAACCAAAATATAGCATATTATACGATATTTTAACTTAATGTAGATATTATTTGATTTCGGTTTAAATTAAAATTTTAAAATAATAGAAAGTAAATGTGAATCTTCTACTTAAGGACACGTTTCAAAAGTAGAGACAATTGCTACATATCGGTCATACTTATGAACTACGTTGCTATATTTAAAATATTCTCAATAGAGGGCTATACAATCGTGTTCTGAAGTTTGTGTCTGTTTACTATGACGAATATTCTCCCTAATTCTTGATGAACTCATCGGTGACGGGACGCAGGAGAAAATCAAGATCCTCGATAAATTTAAGCTCTCCTTCATTTAATATTGATTAGTTATTTTTATATCTTAATCTGGTTTTCATAGTAGGTACACATAAAACAAAATAAAATGAGCATTTTTATTATTATTTAATTATTTTTTTTTGTTTTTTAAATAAATTTTTTATAATTTTTTTTCTGTAGTTCTGTATATTTAACAAATGTTAAGTACACATAAACAATTATTTCGTAACAATTGAAAACGTTTACAAATTTCTCTCATCATTACATTTTTATGTACCTACTTAAACCTATGTGTATTTGTAAAAAACAGAAATTATATACAAGTATTCGTTTGGACTGGAGAACTAAATAAGTTATATAAAATTTAACATTTATTATTATATTGAGGCATAAATTACCAATTTTCTTAGAATTTTTTTTATTGTCGAGATTCGAGAATATTTTCCTGGAATCAATTTTGCTGGAGATTAGACAAATTTTTCTGAAACATTGTTGTGTGGCGATCAATTGTTAAAAATATTTTCAATAGGAATTATTTTTGTTAGATTTGATTGCAATATCAGATGTTTCTAAATAATTCTAAGAAACTTCAAAATCAAAATTGAAATTGAATTATCATTAGCAGATGTAAGAAAAATGACATATTTTAGTCCCACCATCGTTTTAGTTATAGAGTAGTTTTTGTTAATTTAGTGTAAAACTAGCATCAGGACCCGTTACGCGGCTCTAACACTAGGTCCCGCTGCCGCGGGACAAAGGAAATGCGCCCCGCTTCGCGAGGCTCAAACTCCGCGCACCCTGAATTTGGGAGGATTCGGCACTTCGTGCATTAATAATTGTAACATTTAGACTCTACCGAAATAAATTGTAATCTTTTCGTATGATGAAATTATAATTATTTAATTACAACTTCAAATTATTCATCTTTCTTCTTCAATATAAATTTTAGTTAAGCCATTACAATTTTAGAATAGAATAAGATAATATGTGTAATAAAATAAATATCCTGGTTATCCAACTATAAACAAAAGACGTCATTTTGAACAACAAAGTACATCAGTTCCCATCAAGAACTTTAATATGATATTAAACTCAATATGATTATAACATTTTTTTATATAAACAAATTGCAATCGCCGGCAATAATTTTAAATAAATTTATTAATTAGCCCTCGCCCTCACCTAGCTCTCTAATTAGATGTCAAACTCGATATAGTTCTATTATTTTTTTGATTAAAACAAATGCCGATCGTCGGTCACCAGTTTCAATAATTTAATGATTGAGCCCTTATCTAGCCTTTAATTTGATATTAAACTTGATATGATTTTATAATTTTTTTATTAAAAACAAATGCCAATCGTCGAACACCACTTTAAATAATTTTATTTTAATTAGCCCTCATTTGGCTCATTAATTTGATGTCAAACTCGATATCATTTTATAATTTTTTCGATAAAACAAATATAAATCATCGGCCATTATTTTAAATAATATGATTTATCTAGCCCTTTAACTTCATATCAAACCAGTGTTGTGACAGATCATTTTAAAATTGATCTATATCAAGATCTTCTAGTTTAATATGATCTAGATCAGATCTTAGATCAATTTTTACGATAGGATCTTTTTTTAGATCAGATCAGAAATTAGTGATCTTTTTTTCTTTAGATCGTAAAAAGATCAATATTAGACAAAATATTTAGGTAATTGTTGTATTACATTAGGTACATAAAAAAGAAGAAAATACGTATAGTATTCAAGCGATTTAATCTACAGTTTAAAATTAAAACATATTAAAAATATTAAACTCGTACTTTTGCTAAATATTGAATTTCATGCTTTAACTTGCATATAGCGTAGAAAAATCTAAAAATATAATCTTATTTTAAGATCGTAGATCATATTTATTTGATCTAGATCAAACTCAAGATCCTTAAATATAAGATGATCTAGATCAGACCAAAGATCACGTAAATTGAGCTAGATCGGTGATCTAGATCAGTCACAACACTGTATCAAACACGATATGATTCTATAATTTTTTCGATAAAAACAAATTCGGAACGCGTGCCGCAATTTTTAACAACTTTCTAGCCCTTAAATTTACTTTTAAAAAACAAAAGTCTGAATAGCCGACCTCTATTTTGAACAATTTTGTACATCAGTCCTAATCAAGACCTTTGATTTCTTTTCTTAGAATAAATATAAGATTTCGTGAATATAAAGTATAACTAATGTAGAAAATATAGTAGTTATCGTTTATCCAGCTCGGTTCAAATCAAATGTGTCATTGTCACTGTCTGTTGGGTAGAAAGTCGAAAACTATATTACCGATATTTAGTGACAATTAAGTTATTTCGACTGAGCTGCCATCTCTATGGTAAAGGATGAACTATTTTCGACTACTTTGCTACTCAAATCTACTCAATTTGAATAAATTTTAATAGCCATTTTTGAGAAAACTACTGTAACAATTAAGATAAATATTGCAGATGTGTGAATATTAGAGCAAATATTGTTTCCTGAGAGTAATTTTGTATTGATATAGGGCATAATATTGAATAAAAATATTGTTTTAATGTTTATAGTAAACAATATTGGAACAAAAAATATTTCAGGAAACAGAAAAAAAAATATAAATTTCAATAATGTTTTGTTTGCCGAGATATTTTGACCAGGAGCGGAGAAAATGGCTATTAAAAATTGATATATTTTTATGCAACCTGCAAAACATCTGTAACGCACCCTTAAATGTAGTGTAGAAAGTATTAATTATTATGAAATTTGAACGGATTTGCAAAATTTAGTATAAAACAAAACCCCCTTTACGGTACAAAATGACTAAACACGGTACATTCCTCGAATCAATCGATACGTAACAATGGGTAACAATGGTTTTTGACGGCATCGCTTCATTCGTTAAATGGACCTACAAGACTAGTGGGGGTTTTCAAGCCTATGGCTTTTAAAGAAATACTTATTGGATATCAATTTTCAGTATATATAGGGTGGGCCAAATACAAGTTTTTTATGAAAATGCAATAAAATGAACAAAATTAATTTTTTTTCCATGTATTATGGCTTCATTAGTAAGAGCAAACATTCCCATTTATTATGGAACACAACTTCGTTCAAGTGGCTGCCTCGGCTGGCTTCGCAGTGGCGCATTCTGTCACCCAATTTTCCAAGACCTGGTTGATTGTTTCGGGCTGTAGCTCACGGATTGCTTGGATGATATTGGCCTGAATCGTTTCTGGATTGTTAGCATAATTTCGGTCCTTCATGGTTCTCCACAAAAAGGGGTCAAATCGCACGGCCAATTGACATCGCCAAGACGGATGATAACATGATTTGGGAATTTGGTGCCGAAAAGATCGATTGTGGCATGGGCTGTGTGGCATGTCGCGTCATCCTGCATGAAACAGAGGTAGTCCAAATCCATGTCTTCAATTTCAGTAAAAAAAAAGTCGGATACCATGGCTCTGTAAAAATCTTCTTTTCAACAAACGCACTGTTTGGGCTACACAGCACTCACTTTGGAAATAAGTTTGCAATATTTCCCAACATTGCCCAAGCGTAAAGCGATTCATTTCGTACCGCGGAGGTATGATACTTACTTTCTATCAAGATTTCGAGTGGGAAAAAGCTGTCAGTGTCAAAATAACCTATGATTTAAAAAGAAACCACTAGTTGGCCCACCCTATATAAGTTATAGGAAAGTGATAATAATTGTTAATTTTGATAGATTTATTACCTCTTTATCGAAATGAAAATGTAAGTCTTTTCTTTTGAATCGTTCATTAAAATGCGCCATGTGTGACGTAGCCAACATTAAAACCAAACCAGGAATAGTTTCGTGTAAGTAAGTTCGTTTTTTGTCGTTTGGACGACGGACCATCTGTTGATTTTTCGATTTTTGACACTGTTGTCGAGTTTGGTTAGGTTCAAACACGATTACTGACAGTTTATTGAAGAATTTTTGTGTTGGTTTTAATCGAAATCGAAGTAAAAAATAAGTTGATGTTTATTGTAGTAATTATTTGAATCTCGCGTCAAACAAATGAATAAAAGAAAGTAGATGGCGTTGAGGTACTTATGATTGTTGTAAGAAAAATGATGGGTGACGAACATGTTGCGCGTGTTATATGAAATCGATAATAAAGTAGATTGTTATCATTTAATTGTGTTTTAAAAAAAAAAAATATATATATATATATATATATATATATATATATATATTGCTGACATCCTGAACACCTACAGTTATCTCAGAAGTGGGATTACAACGTGCAGGTCATCGGATTATATAGATATTTCGATATTTGTGAGTAAAAAGTTTGAAGTTAAGAAAATGAACGAACAAGATATAACGAATTTACCCGTCATAAACGTAGAAGATATTGTTGCTGCGACAATACGTGCAGTATTATCAGCAGGGCCGTTGCGTGGCATGGAGCGGTGGAGCGACCGCTCCAGGCGCCTTATGAAAAAGGCGCCAAAATGTAAATTGAAAAAAGTAATTTGTTTTACTATACCTAACAATAAATTCCTAGTTTCAAAATTAACATTAAGTTAAAAAGTAATACATTGTCACACTTACGTTCCAATAATTCATTATGTTTTCTTAAAATTATAGCACGTAGCACTTTTGTAAGAATATCAGGTATAACAACTGTTTTCCACGAATTAAATGTATAGTTAACAGAATTTACCAGTATCTAAATAAACTGTGTTCTGAAAATTTGTTTGTAGTTACACGAGTAAAAGACTAAAATATATCACGGTTTATAAATCAGTAAAGCCTCATTCACAGCTCTAACATAGTCACTGTTTTTCGTCTTTGTCTTTGTCGTGTGGATTTGGCCCATTCTCAGCTGTTGACACAAACATTGTTTTTGTCTTTTGTTAAGTTCACACGTCTGCTAAACCAAACAAAAATATTATATAAAATACATTTTTATAATATAGAATATTATTAAACGGGCAGTGCTCGGTTTGTATAATTTCCTGTTATTACTAGTTTAACGTATATCGAAAAAATAAAACCAAAATAAATTCTTACATGGATGTGGTGAACATACCATCCCGCATCTCACTTCATTGCGAACATCACGTGGTTTTTTTATAAACGAAGCCATTAATGTTGTTTTGGGGCATGCCTCGTGCAATAGCAATTTTGTGTATATTGCTACCTGCTGCTGGAACTCGTCTTCATCTAACAATCGCAGTTATAATTTGTTTAGATCTAAGATTCATTTTCCCACGTCAGAATATTGTGACAGATCAACGAAATAAACTGTTGTGAACATAGGTGTATATTGTCTACAAACTACTTTTAGGTTAAAACAAAGACAAAAAGTTTGAAGTTTGCATACTTTTATGTTTGTGTTTATGCTTAAGACAAAGACAAAGACTAAAACTAGAGCTGTGAATGGTTTCATGTTACTACGTATGTCAAACACTTCAAGGTTATTACATACGACAAAAACAGTGACTATGTTAAGAGCTGTGAATGAGGCTTTAGTGTTTCTGTGACTGTTACTACGACTACAGTGAATAATTTTTGTATGTGTGTAATACCTACATATAAGCATATTTATTATAAAAGTGTAAGTACCTACGATAAATAGAAAATTTAGTTTTTTTGTAATAATATCTTTGAGAATGAATGCATGATATAATGTTTAATAGAGCGAGAGAAATGCCACTATTATCTGGTTACATTACATTTATAATTACCTAAACAAGAGTAAAACATGTGTAGTTTTTCATAACCGAAAGTTCAAATTTGAGATACCAATTTTACTTTGAATGGGCTGAAGAAAAAATTTTGCGCATGAAATAGGAAAAAAACAGTAAGTTTCACATCCCTTAAAAAGTGTAACTTTTAATTATAAGGCATTTGACCTTGAATGAAAAAAAAGATTGCCTGCGGCGCATTTTTTTACTCTATATTTGACCTCCTCCCCCAAAACGAAATTCTAGATCCGCGCCTGAGAGGGGAGGTGTAGGGCGCCAAAAAATATTTTTGCTCCAGGCGCCAAAATCCAACGCAACGGCCCTGATTATCAGAACGAGATGGAGCTCAACAAGAACATCGACAAATGCCACTAAGTTATAGTGATATTGGCGGCCAAATTCCGATTTTCGCCGGTGAATCTGATGATGATGTTGGTATATGGCTCAACCGAGTTGACGAAATCCGAAATGCTTATGAAATCAGTCACAAAGTTGTCAAAGTTCTTGCCACAAAACAATTACGTAGTCGGGCTAAAGATTGGTATGAAAATACTCCAGGCATGATAAGTAAAACATGAGAAGAATTAAAATCCGATATGAAACTACTATTCAGCAACCATGAAAGCCATGTGAGTCGTGTTAGAAAAATGGAAGCACGCAAATGGAAGGTAGGCGAAAAATTTACGTCTTACTTTCATGATAAATTAAAGTTATGTCATAAATTAAATTTATCCGAAATTGATACAATTCAATACATGATCGAAGGTATCGAAAACTATGTACTTAGAACACAAGCTGTTGTTGCTAGGCATACTAAATTGTCCGATTTTTTGAAGACAATAAATTTAATATCTTATAATGAAGTACGCCGTCCACCACGTGACTCTGCCCCAAATGTTAGTGTTGCTCCGAAGAAAAGCAATACTACACCAGTTCGTCCTGCAATGTCGTCAGTCCAGAAGGCATCGAATATTGTAAGGTGTTACAATTGCAATAACGAAGGACATTATGCTTCGTCCTGCCCGCAATCAAGACGAGAAAAAGGTTCATGCTTTGGATGTGGATCTAAAGATCATCTACAACGAGATTGCTCAGTTAAGAACAGGAAGAAGACCGAAACATCAGCTGACAGCACCACACTACCACACATCTCATTGAGCAGCCAGTACCGAAGACTGCATATTTTCTGCCGCTAGAAATTCCGTTCAATGATAAGGCGTGTCCGTCATCAACTCAGATAGTCCAAGCCTTGGTGGACACAGGAAGCCCCATTTCACTAATCACTGAATTAGAAGTACCAGAGGGCCAACAGGAACCGTATCCTTTTAAAAGCAGTTATAAAGGTATAAATAATTGTACTTTAGATATAAAAGGTTTGTACAATTGTAAATGTATAATTAATGGCAATGTAGAAATATTTATAACTTTTCATGTTGTACCGACAAGTACAATGTTCTATCATTTTCTCTTAGGCCGAGATTTTGTATCAAACCCAGAATATTCAGTATAGTTCTGTAATGGTAATGTGACTGTTCAGAAAATTGATACCCAGAATTTTTGGAAAATGAAATTTTATTGGTAGATACAAATTGTAAACATGATGTTACGCCAAATTTAGATAATATTAACCCGGAAATACCTGTTGAAATACGTGAATCGATAAATAACTTATTTATTAATTCATATGTTGAACCACTGCGACCGAATGAGCCGGAAGTAAAGTTTTGCATGAATATTGTGTTAAAGCCGAATCACACACCTTTTTATTTCCGTCCTAGTAGTCCAGTCATTAGAGACATAAAAAAGGTGTTTTCGTGCAAAAGGTTGAGGAGTTTTGAAACTTGGTAGGATTGTAGACTAGGTAGCCCTAAGTATGCCTCTAAGTTTGCGACCTCGAGCGACCGCCGCCATCTTGGAAAAATGGCGCCCAAATTAAGTTTTTGGTATATAGCTCCGTTCCTGTAGGTTTTAGAGAAAAAGTTTCTAAACAAAAGTTGTAGAGGACTAAATTTGCTACAAAACTGTTTGTATACTTTTTTTGTCAGGCTAATACTTTAGGAGTTACAGGACCGAATAATAGACTGGATTTTTAAAAATCACAGAAAAGCAGCATTTGCATGCAATTTTTTTCCAATTATGTGCCAATTAGTGTACCTAAAGTTGTATCATGAAATTAAGTAATGAAAACTCTTGCTTTTGTCAACTCGTTATCACACCACTCCTGATGATTAAGCCTACTAGATCGAACGCTAAGACAAAAAAAGATGCGGTACTTTGCATTTCATGCTTAAAGCATACCGTTTAGCATAATATGTGTTCTTTAGATCATTCTCTACCAAACCGAAATTCTAGCAACCTCCGGAGTCCTACAGGAGATGTGTATTGCGAGTTGCATATCCATTTCTTAAATTTTTCACGTTTGTCTCGTAAATGGTTATAATTAATTTGTTCAGGTAAAAATATTGACTTTTGATTTCTAGCTTCGATTCCAGAGCCATTTTTCTATCAACATTATTATTATCAACATTTTTCGGACCCTGGTTTCAGCACAATTTTTTAAAGAAAGAAAAAAAATTTGTGTTTTTAAAATTTCTTGTGTTTAATTAACTTTAATTTATAAACGATATAAGATGGTAACTTCCGGGTTCCGGAGTTGGATTTCCCAGACATTTTTCTATTAGATACATTATTTGAAAAACTTCTGAAGGCATTACTAAGTTCGAAATTTAAGGTTTTTTTCCGAGAGAAAATACTAAAATTTTGGTAATATTTTTATTTTTTGTGTTTAATGAACTCTAATTTCGAAACGAGTTTAAATATCGAATTTCGGTTTCCGGCATTGGATTCCTTGAAAATTTCTCTGTCAGATACATTATCTTCATTTTTTTTAAAAAGTCCTTGATTAAGCCAAAATTGAGACTTTTTCTTCGAGAGAAAATAGTAGAATTTTATTATTTTTTCTATTTACTGTTTTCAATCAACTATAATTTCTTAACGGGTTATGATATTGAATTCCGGTTTCCGGCATTGGATTCCTTGAAAATTTCTCTGTCAGATACATTATCTTAATTTTTTAAAGTCTTTGATTAAGCCAAAATTGAGACTTTTCCTTCGGGAGAAAATAGTAGAATTTTATTATTTTTTCTATTTACTGTTTTTAATCATCTATAATTTCTTAACGAGTTATGATATTGAATTCCGGTTTCCGGCATTGGATTCCTTGAAAATTTATCTTTCAGATACATTATCTTAAATTTTTTTGGAGTTCTTGATTAAGCCAAAATGGAGACTTTTTCTTTGGGAGAAAATAGTATATATATATGCAGTGGCTTAACACCCCATTGGGGTTGCGCCGCTTCGTGAAGCTCTCTAAATCCATTTATTGGGGTGGATTAGTCCCCGTTCCTATGTTTTATATCCTACTAACAATCTCTCGCCATATCTTCCTATCTTTAGTTTTTTCCTTCCAGTTTCTTATTCCTATTTTGTTGAGATCTTCTTGTACTTCTGTTAGCCACTTTGACCTTGGTCTTCCTCGTCTTCTTCTGCCTCCGGGTGCCCATTGTAGGATCGACTTTATTGTTTCTCTTTCGTCTGCTCTCCATATATGTCCTAGCCATCGTATCCGTTGTTGTTTTATTTTCTTAACTACATCTTCTTCTAATTCCTGTTCTATTTCATGGTTCATTCTTGCTCTATACTCATTCTCTGATGTTTTTATTGGTCCTAATATGGGTCGTAATATTTTCCTTTCTGCTATTCTCAAATCTTCTTCATCCTTCTTCGTCATTGTCATTGTTTCTGCAGCATACAACAATATTGGTCTTATTATTGTTTTGTATATTTTTATTTTCGTTTTCTTTGCGAGTATTTTGTTCAGCAGTATTTTTTTGTTTGCGTGATAAGCTCTGTTTACTGCTATTATTTTTTCTTTTATTTCAGTTTCTCTTTCGTTTTTGTTATTCAGTGTAGTCCCTAAGTATTTGAATTTTTTTACCGCTTCAAAAGAATGTTCACCTATACATATGGACTCCCTTTTCCAGGCCTTTCCTAATATCATTATTTTCGTTTTGTTTTCGTTTAGCTTGAGTCCTATTTTTTCTCCTTCTGTTGTAATCTCTTTTAACATTTTTGTCATAATTTCTCTGTTTTTTGTTGCGATAACGATATCATCAGCGTACGCTATTATTTGTCCACCACTTGTTCTGAGTGTTCCTTTGTTTATTTTCCTCATTGTGTATTCTAATGCTATGTTAAATAAAGTTGCAGATAATGTGTCTCCTTGCCTCACTCCTTTGGTTATTTCGAATTCTTGTGTTGTTCCTTTTTGTGTCCTTATATTCGCTGTGGTGTTTCTCATTGTCATATGAATCAGTCTCCTTAATTTCTCGGTCACTCCGAAATTACTCAATGCTGTCATTAATACATCTCTTTTAATAGAATCAAAGGCTTGCTTAAAATCAATAAAGAGCATCTCTATGTCCATTTTATATTCATGTGCCTTTTCCATTATTTGTTTCACTGTGTGAATTGCGTCTGTTGTCGACTTTCCTTTGACGAAGCCGCATTGGTGTTGGCAGATTATCTCTTTTGTTTCCATTGTTAGTCTCTTTTGTATTATTGTTGTCATTATTTTGTATGCAGTGTTGAGTAACGTGATCCCTCTGTAATTTTGGCATGATTGCTGGTCTCCTTTCTTGTGTAATGTTACGATTATTCCATTTTTCCACTCGTCTGGCATTTCTTCTTCTCTCCATACTTGTACAATGAGCGTATGAATGATTTCGTATAGCTTGTCCCCTCCGTATTTAATCATCTCTATATTTATTCCATCGTTACCCGGTGCTTTACCGTTATTCATATTTTTTATTATTTCCTTGACTTCCTCGATTGTAGGTTCTTCTAACGTATCTTCTATGTTTTGTTCTTGCTGCTCGTCAATACTGTTTAGATGATTTGTATCTGTTAGTAGTTCTTCAAAGTACTCCACCCAGGCTTGTTTGTATTGTTCGTCGTTCTCTGACTTCTTGCCGGTTTTATCTTTTATGTTAAGTATTTTTGGTTTATATGTCTTGTGTTGTTCATTGATTTTTTGGTAGAATTGTTT
This sequence comes from Agonum fuliginosum, assembly GCA_947534325.1. Taxonomy (NCBI): domain Eukaryota; kingdom Metazoa; phylum Arthropoda; class Insecta; order Coleoptera; family Carabidae; genus Agonum; species Agonum fuliginosum. The sequence continues at coordinate 11,654,284 of OX384044.1, forward strand.
TGTGTTGCTATTTTTACTTTTGTTTTCAATGTCTCTTATTTTATCTTCTAACCAGTTTTTCTTTGCTGACCTTATTGTTTTATTACTTATTTTTCTGATCTTCTCATACTCCTCTCTGTCAGCAACGTTGTTTGTTTTTAACCATTTTAGCCTCGCCTTTACTTTCTTTTTTACAATATGATGGCAGTTTTTGTCGAACCATTGTTTTTTATTTTCGTTCTTTCGTTCCCCTATGCATGATCGAGCTGCCTGTTGAATACATTGTTTTATATTGGTCCACTTCGCTTCTATCGTAGATTCGTCATCGTATTTACTTTCTATTTGTTTTTTAAGTTCTTCTTCGTACTTGCATCTGGTATTCACAATGTTAAGTTTTTCTACGTTCCATTTAATTTTTTTCTCTTTATCCTTGTTTGCTCTTTTTACTTTTTGTTTTAGGGTTGCGGTTACCATATAGTGGTCGGAGTCTGCACACGCACCTCTGTAGGTTCTTACGTCTTTTACTGTTGACTGTTTCCTTCTCGTAATTAGAACGTGGTCTATTTGTGATCGTGTTTCTTGACTTGGTGATATCCATGTTATTTTATGTCGTTTTGGGTGCTTGAATTTAGTACTACTTATTATCATATCATATTTTGCTGCTAATCTGCATAATCTATGCCCATTATTGTTTGACTCTTCATGTATTGTGTTTTTTCCAGCTACTTTTTGAATATAGTCTTCTTTCCCTATTTGAGCGTTTAAGTCGCCTAGTAGCAGTATATTATCTTCCTTTGGTATTTTATCCATTTCTTCTTCTAGCTTTTCATAAAAGTGATCTTTTTCTTCTACTCTTGCATTTTCGGTTGGCGCATATACATTCATCAGTGACAAATTGAATGGCTTTGCTTCTATTCTTAGATATGCTATTCTCTCATTTATTGGTTCAAAGTTTATTACTTTATTTTTTAGTTTCCCTGTAATTATGAAAGCTACTCCGTACATCCCTTGTTTTTCGCCACTTGAATAAAATATTGCTGAATCTTTTTTATTTATTGTTCCTTTTCCTTTCCATCTTGTTTCTTGTATTGCAGCTATATTTATTTTATATCTAAGCAATTCGTTTTCTATTTCTTGTGTCTTTCCTGGTTGTAGCATAGTCCTTACATTCCATGTGCTAATTTTAATTTCATTTTGTCTTTTCTTCGCTTTTCTTTCCTTTTTTTTATATTTTTCCATGTTTTGTTTTGCTTGCGTTTTGTTTGAATTTATGATGTTGTTTGTATCCTTCTCTTGTCCTTTTTCATGCGCGTTCGTTATCCCGATATCTTCTTCTTTTTCACTCAGTTTTTTGGCTTCGGTTTTAGCTCTTCTATTTCTTCGTCCCATATCCACATGATGTTATTTATTTCTATTTTTCTGTAATATTTTTTTACCGAGTTTCCTTTCTCTTCTTCTAGTTTGGCTCTTTTTCTAATTTCTCGTTGTATTTTTCGTTCTCCAAAAGTAAGGAATCTGTCTATATATATTTCTTGTCCTTTTAATTTTTTCTTTGCTGTAAATATCTTGCTCATGTCTTCTTCTTTATTTATTTTAACTACTATTATATCCTTTTCTGTGTTTTGCTTTATTTTGTATGCATCTATTATTATGTTAGGCTCTACTTGAAGTTTTTCCTCGATAAAGGATTTGACTTCTTGTAATATATTTTGTTTTGTTTTCAACCCTGTGATAACGTATTTATTCTTATTTGCTTCCATTGCTCTTTGTTCCTCTTTCTTCTCTATTCTTTTGATCCTTTCTTCAAATTCATTATTCTTTTTTTCCCACTTATTCTCTTTTTCCTTTATTTGCTCGATTTCTTTATTTATACTTTCAATATTTTGTATAATTTTTTTGTAAGATTCCTCCATTTCTTTTCTTATTATTTTATTTCCTTCTTTTACTTCCTCTCTCCCCATTTCTACTTCGTTTGATAGTTTTTTCATTGATTCCGATATTTGCTCTAATATGCCTTCCATTTTACTATCGGTTTCAATAATTTCTATTTCCTTTGTTTTATTAGTTTTAACAGGTGATCTTTTTAATATTGCGCTCTTCTTAAAAATTCTGGCGGGATCTTCTTCTTCTTGCTCTCTTTTTCTGGTTTGGCTTTTAGTTCGTGAACTGTACATCTGGTTCGAAACCCCGCTAAGATTGTAATTTCCTGTCGTTCGCTAGATGTCACTGTGTATTCACTTGTTGTCTAGCTACTTCTATTGTACAGTATGTGGCGCTACTTGTCTGTTTTGATCGAAATGTCTTTGATTTAAAACTAGATCACTACAGCTACTGTTCACTATCTAAAGGAAGAGAGTGTCCTACTGCACCACGCCTTCTCCAGAGACCAGGATATTATCTTGTTTTTCCTTTCCTCGGTATATTGGTGTGTTTACATGAAATAATATTTGTAGGTTATGTTTTGTTAATCCTAGATTTTCACACGTACCAGGAAAATTGCCCAGAAAATTTTATTTTCGTGGGTTTACCATGCGTTTTTTAAATTACAATTTTGTTGATTTGTAGATCAAATATTTTTATTTATTCTGGGAAAACTCGCTTCTTCTCACTATTCACCTTCGTTCACCTTCACCTTCAAACGTCAATAGTGTAATAAATAGTAGAATTTTATTATTTTTTCTTTTAGCTGTTTTTAATCAACTACAATTTCTTAACGGGTTATGATATCGACTTCCCGGTTTCGGCATTGGATTTCTTAGACATTTTTCTATTGGAAACATTATTTTAAATATTTTTGTAGATCATAGTAAGGTTGATTAAACACAAGACATTTAAAAACACAATTTTTTTTCTTTCTTTAAAAAATTGTGTTGAAACCAGGGTCCGAAAAATGTTGATAATAATAATGTTGATAGAAAACTGTCTCTGGAATCGAAGCTAGAAATCAAAAGTCGATATTTTTACCTGAAAAAATTAATTATAACCGGTTACGAGACAAACGTGAAAAATTCAAGAAATGGATATGCGACTCGCAATACACATCCCCTGTAAGACTACGGGGATTGGTAGAATTTCGGTTCGGTAGAGAATGATCTAAAGAACACAACATATTATGCTAAATGGTATGCTTTAATCATAAAATGCAAAGTACCCCATCTTTTTTGGTCTTAGCGTCCGATCTAGTAGGCTTAATCATCAGGGGTGGTGTGATAACGAGTTGACAAAAGCATGAGTTTTCATTACTTAATTGCAAGAAACAACTTTAGGTACACTAATTGGCACATAATTGGAAAAAATTTGCATGCAAATGCTGCTTTTCTGCGATTTTAAAAAATTCAGTCCATTATTCGGCCCTGTAACTCCTAAAGTATTAACCTGACAAAAAAAGTATACAAACAGTTTTGTAGCAAATTTAGTCCTCTACAACTTTTGTATAGAAACTTTTTCTCTAAAACCTACAGGAACGGAGCTATATACCAAAAACTGATTTTGGGCGCCATTTTTCCAAGATGGCGGCGGGAGCGGCGGTCGCTCGAGGTCGCAAACTTAGGGGCATACTTAGGGCTACCTAGTCTACAATCCTACCAAGTTTCAAAACTCCTCAACCTTTTGCATGCAAAAAGTCTCTAATGACTGGACTATAGACGATTATCCTATTTTGAAAAGTGTGAGCTTGACAAAATTTTGTCTGATCTGATAGAGCGTGGAGTAGTTCGTAAAAGTTCATCCCCGTACAGTTCCCCTATAGTTCTAGTGAAAAAGAAATGTGGTCAGTTAAGATTATGCGTAGACCATAGAGAATTGAACAAAATGACCGTTAGAGATAATTTTCCTTTGCCTCTAATCGATGATTTATTGGATAGTTTACGAGACAGGAAATATTTTACACGATTAGATTTACAGAATGCTTTTCATCATGTCTTGCTTAGTGAAGACTCTATAAAGTACACCTCCTTTGTAACACATAATGGACAATTTGAGTATACAAAAATGCCGTTTGGCTTAACGAATAGCCCTTCAGTTTTTACGCGATATATAAATATGGTATTTAAGGATTTATTAGACACACACAAAATTATCATTTATGTAGACGATATATTAATCGCCACTACGACAGTTGAAGAAAATTTAGAAATTTTAAAACAAGTGTTCGAAACATTAGTTAAGAATCATTTAACTCTACGATTAGATAAGTGTCAATTTTTAGAAACAGAAATCTCATATCTTGGTTATTTAGTTGACGATAAGGGTATAAATGAAAATTTAGCATCTATTCAGAATTTCCCGACACCAAGTAATGTAAAGGAACTACACCGATTTATTGGATTAACTTCCTATTTCCGCCGTTTTATCAAAAACTTTAGTTTGATTGCTAAACCGTTGTATGATTTGTTACGTAAAAATATGGATTTCAATTTTGATGCGAAGGCACCAAATGCATTTGAAACATTAAAATCCCATTTAGTTTCGAAACCGATTCTTGCTATTTATTTCCCAAATGTTGAGACCCAATTACACTGCGACGCGAGCGCGTTAGGCTTTGGAGCTATTTTGCTACAGAGGCAAAATGACGGTTTATTTCATCCCGTATTTTATATCAGCAAAGGAGGGACTGCGACCGAATCGAAATATCATAATTTCGAACTCGAGACTCTAGCTATAATTTACGCGTTACAAAGATTCCGCATTTACCTGCAGGGTATAATGTTTAAAATTGTTACCTACTGTAATAGTCTAAAAGCCACCTTAGAGAAAAAAGACGTAAACCCCAGAATTTTACGTTGGTCTTTACAGTTACATAACTATACTTATACGCTCGAACATAGATCTAACACCCGAATGTGTCATGTAGACGCATTAAGCCGATGTTATACAAATTTTTAATCGACAACTCATTCGAAAGAAATCTGACTTTAAGACAGAGTCAAGATGCCGAAATTTCTAAAATAAAAGATGAACTAGAACAACGAGAATCTAAACTTTTTGAGCTACGAAATGGTTCTGTTTATCGCAAGGATAAGAATCGAGCTTTATTTTTCGTTCCCAGTGTCATGGAAAATCAGATACTTAATTTGTATCACGCTAAGATGGGTCATGTTGGGATAGATAAAACGCTTGAACTAATTACGCGATCATATTGGTTTCCCAATATGAGAGATAAAATAAAATCATACATTTTTAATTGCCTGAAATGTATCTCTTTTTCACCCCATAATGGAAAACGCGAAGGTAGATTACATAGTATACCGAAAGGAAATATCCCTTTTCAATGTATACATAAAATACATATAGATCATTATGGTCCATTAGAAAAGACTAGATATCAAAATAGATATGTTTTCGCAGTAGTAGATGGATTTACGAAATATATTCGTCTGTTTCCGTGTAAAACAACAAACACTAAAGAAGTAGTGAAACATTTAAAAACTTATTTTTCTGCTTACAGTAAACCGCTAAAAATTATTTCAGATCGAGGTACCGCGTACACTTCACAGGAATTTAATGACTTTATTAAGTTAAATGATATTCAATTCACTTTAATTGCTATAGGAGCCCCACGTGCGAACGGGCAAATTGAACGCATGAATAAAACTCTTACCCCTATGTTAAGTAAACTCTGTTCTGACCCGAAAAATTGGGACCAAGTTCTAAATGAAGTTGAATTTTGTTTCAATAATACCGTTAATCGATCGACAGGAGAAACTCCGTCGAAATTATTGTTCGGAATCCATCAAAATGGGAATGTAGAAGATAGTTTGCGTGAATTACTTGATGCTACATCAGAATCAGATCGTAATTTAAAACAAATTCGCGAAAAAGCTCATTTAAAGAACGAAGTGGTTCAAGAACAAAATAAAAAATATTTTGACAGTAAACATAAATTACCTAGTGTATATAATGAGGGTGATTACAAATGTAGATGTAACTCCAGGTTGTAATAAAAAAACTCATTCCGAAATATCGTGGTCCATATATTATAAAGACAGTTTTGCCCAACGATCGTTATGTCATAACTGACATAGAAGGTTTTCAGAACACATAAATACCATATCGATGGTGAGGAATGGAAACCTTCTATGTCAAAAATTGTAAATATTCAGTACGTAAAAAAAACCGGTTTATAAAATATCTTATATACAAAAACAAAAAATGCTATCACTTAGTTTAATATAATTATCACTCAAATTAACGTAACTGTTATTTTTAACCCTACTTACTGCGTTTATTGAAATAAATGAACATAGGAGGTTTTTGTATAAAAAAAACTGACAATTTTAGCGACATATAAGTTTTATTATATAACTGAATTAAATTATTAAATACTTTTTTTTATCACAAAAATTAGAACATCTCTTTGGTACAGATATTGCGAAATATATTCACATATACAAACAAAACTTATTTATTTTAGTAGAGAATCATAATAAAAGTGAACATCTTTTGGCAGCACACTTTTCAGTTGCTGAAGATGATCCCATTTTGATTTTTGAATTTTCAGTCGTGATGTGTAAAGGGATGGGTAGCTTACATCATCAACTTGTTTTGCACGACGAGGAAGAAGTTGAAACTCGTCATCATAGTTCAATTTGTATTCGATAGTACCATTAGGCAAATACATAAAATTACACACATTATTCACTGTTGGATCTGAAGCTTTATTACCTGGTCTTATGGAACAATATCTTTCTGCCCCAGGGCAGGCAAAGTCTTTAAAATAATCAAATGTCACATAATGTGCTTTGTATGGGAATGGCTTCCTTCTTGCTTCTTTTGTAACGGAAACATAATCAGACGGTAAATGAATATCCCTATTTTTCAATTTCTTCTCTATGGTAAAATTATATTTTATTGACAAGTTGAGCAGACCATTGGCCAGTATTTTGTTTTTATTTTGGTAACAACAACCATCACTCCAAATTATAATTACTTTCGGAACATCAGCAGGCCACACAGAAATTACAAGTTCAATGTGTTTGTATAGAAATGTAGTAAATACTTGCGCTTTTAGTTCACCTTCTGCCTCGTTCCACCAGTAACAGTCGACTTCGTGTGAAGTCAAATTATAGACTGTGTAATTATGACAGCACAGTTTTGTTTTATAATAAAGTGCTGATGCTTTTAAAAATGGTGCAAGCTTAACTGCTTGAACGTCTACTGAATATACTTGACATAATTTCAGTTCACCTTCTGTTTTATCTTTATCCTTTTCTTCTCTTGCTCTATTTATAGCAATACGATGTTTTGTGTATTCTTCATCTGATAAATTGTCCACATTGTGTTGGCAGCAAATATCGCAAAGATCTTTTTTTGGACGAAACAATGAAACGTTCAATTCAGCAAGGATTTCCGTAAAAGTAAATCTAGAGACATATTTTTGTTTTTCTTCCTCGCATATTTCTTTATATGCGCGATAAAGATCCATAATCGATTGAAAGACTGTCTCTAAATACATTTTTTTAGTATCTCTGCGGCAATAATGGGACTCCATTTTGGGCAAAGAATTTATAAATTGAATGGCAAACTTCTTTGCTGCTTTATTGTTACATTGCAAAACAGTATTACTATCTTCTTTGGTAAAACTACGAGTATTTGTCATACTTGTTTCTTTAGTTTCCTTTGACTTGATCATACCATGATAAGCGTTTCTTGACCAATTTCTTACACTCCACACTCCTAACCCAAATGTATTGCAAAACATATCTCTGCATACTTCCTTTCTTTCATTGTCTAACTTTATAAAGTAATGATATGAAAATTCTCGTCTGTCACCAGATTCACTACGCCTTTTTTGTTTGGTAACTACGCAGCCGACCAGTGATGCTACATAAGTTTTTCGTTCTTTCCAAGATAATTTGGTCCAAAAATGTTTAAAAAGATCTTTTCTTAGCTGTTCCGGAATTTCATGACAAAATCGTTTGCTGGATTTTAGACAATAACTTGAAACACACCGAGCACCAATGTTTCTTTCTTTTACAATGTTGGTTTCATCTTTCTTTAGTTTCTTTACACGGCTCACGTAACTTTTACCTTCTCGTCTCAAATTTTGATTCTTATATCTTTTCCAGTCATTTTTATCAACATGCCTTCGTTTTCTTGTACTTGTATCTTGGTCAGTACTTAATTGCTGAGTGTCTACGTCGCTATTAACCAAGTGATTACCGTCAGAATGATTCTCTTTATTTGAATCAATTTCATCTTCCGAATTCTCTTCATTACTTGCTGGATCAAATATATAGTCAGGATCATCGCAAGAATTGTCTGCAATTTCTTCCTCGACTTTTTCTTCTCGGTCTGGAGTTATATCTTCATTGGGCGTAACTTCGTTTACATCACAGATTGCGTCAGTCATATGTGCCTGTATATTTATATTCGTTTCTTCTATTTCTTCTGAATTGATATCGCTTATATGAAAATGTTCTGTACTTTCGGTTAATATAAGATCTCCCTCTGCCGTTACTTCATAAAATGTTATATCAGAATTTGTGGTTTCAGTATTTATGTGTTTTATATACGGATTAGATAAATCACCGAGAATTGACTAAAAATATTAACGAAGTGTTTAAAATTTAGATTACAAAATAAAAATATAGGTTATAAAACACTTACCTCTGTTTTCTTTTCATTTCTCTCATTTTCTACACACTTCAACGCTAGAGTCATAATCTTATTTGTTCTATTATTCATGTTACGTTATTGTTACACGTTTATTACTTACAATATAACAAAACACCTTTAATTTGCACCTTACAAGTCTACACAATTTAACATGTTCCTATCTGTCAAATTGTCATAGGAGGTTTTTGCAGCAATGTGTTTAAATAGATGCTAAACGCCAGACTCCTGCAACTAGACTGCATGATTTAGGAGTATTTTGCAGCAAATTTAATTGAATGAGATAGAAGTAGTATGTTTTTCTTTATTATTTATACGATTTTGCTGTAGGAGGTTATTGCAGCACATGTAGAAAGTTTTTGTAGATTTTATAATCACAAAATGTCAAATAAGTCAAAATTTGACATAGGAGGTTTCCATTCTTCACCATCGATATACCTAATTGAATTTTAGAATCATCACGCCTCAGACCTTACACTAAGAATTAATGATAGAGCACATATAAATAAATAAAACGTTGTAATTTTAATAACTTTTGTATTTTAATTATAAGCAGTTTGTAATTAATGTTTGTAAATTACCAAACATGATCGCGGTTGATCATATGGGATGTCAGCAATATATATATATATATATATATATATATATATATATATATATATATATATATATATATATATATATATATATATATATTTTAAAAACACAATTAACAATCTACTTTATTATCGATTTCATACAACACGCGCAACATGTTCGTCACCCATCATTTTTTTACAACATCACAACAATCATAAGTACCTCAACGCCATCTACTTCCTTTTATTCATTTGTTTGGCGCGAGATTCAAATAATTACTACATTATATTTATAATAATATTGTTTACTTCCTTCAGAATATGGATCCCCAATTTTTGAAAGCAGATAGCAGAAATTTACCATGCTTGGATACGGTTATGTTACATCTGTTTAATCAAGACAATCCTAATTTTGTTAGTGCTGAAATAAGAAATGTAAAATCTCAAACGTTTGTAATTGTGAAATGTGAATATACTTACCTATATATTTAATATAAAACAAAATTTTAGGGCAGCTAGAGATGAGTATGGTTATAGGTTTCGTGCAGGGCAGAGAAAAAATAAAATATGCACTGTCAAAGCCAGTCAAAGCAAAAGTGACAGCAGTCACCAGAGCATCGTGTCCGTGATAAAGCATTATAAAGTAATAGTTAGAATAAATGAAGATAAGGAAAAAATTATTTCATGCCAGCTCTATAGGGATTTATTTTTAAGATAGCAGCGCCACAACGGCATTCTATGAAACTAGGCTAAGAGACATTCCATTTAGAAGTTCTTATGGTAGGATTTTGAAAATCAGTGAAAATTGCTTGTTGGTTGTCATAATATTGTCATTATGATTGTAATTATTAAAATATTGTATATTTTTAGTCGGTAGGTAATTGCAAGCTAAAGAAAGACATGTTATTTTTTAAATAATTCTTAATTATAAGTATATTTTTTAGGTTATAATTAGATATGGAGACAGAGCTAAACATTTTTCAAAATTGGAATCTTTTATAGCTATTAATATAAAAAGAATATTATTATTAACAATTTTATCTGTCATACAAACAATTACCTACTTAAAAATTTGCACATTATAGCAGATTTTGATGTTATATTATAATGCATGGTTGTATTTAACGTAATAATTTCGTTATGTATTTTGCAAGTAATAACGAACTATAACATTATAAGTAACTAACGTATTAAGTTGTTTATAATTATCAATAAATATTTAATATTAAATGTTATAATTTATAATAGTTGATACGATGAAGTATATAAATGGAACTGAAAATTCCAGAAAGAAGAACAAGTATTCAATGCGGAACACGTTATTTTATATGCAGTGACAGCTAAAGATACTGATAATTTGAAAATATATAGTTTATCTCCAAACAAAAATGCTCTACAATCCACTCCTCATAAAATAAAAGGCGAATAAATAACATGTACCTACGCACATTTTAAATTTTGTATCCAGGCATTTTTCTGTTAAATTTTCATAAACTCCTAAGTTATTTTTTACTCTAACTTTTTCCTTCCCAGTTGGAAACTTATGACAACGTAAATATGTTTTTTTTTCATGAGGCGGTGTATCACTGGGCTGCAAATCCCTATACCTCCAATAGTTTCCGAGATATGGCACTTTTAAAATTAGCAAGTTTTTCCAAAAAATTTAAGTTGAAATTTTTTTGCTTTTTTCGTAATTTTTTAATGCTTAATTAACTGTAATTTCTGAACGAATAAAAATATTGTTTTGCGGTTTCTTTCATTAAATTTTACGAACATTTCTCTATAAAATACATTATTTTAAAAACTTTTTAGGGCATTCATTAAACCAAAATATCAATATTTTTTCGAGAGAATTATTATATTATAAAAACATTTGATATTTTGGCGCAATGAACACCCTAAAGAAAGTTCTGAGTGAATAAATAGCGCAACTAATACGTCGACGGTCGCGATGGTACCAACGAGACAGTTGAGCGGGCGCTCAGATAAGTAAAACAAGCGCAGAACGAGTCCTAAGATCCACGACAGTGTACTACGCCCTACCCGGATATACGCATAATCATGCGAATAATCTAAACTAAAATTGCGTAGCGGGATCAGATTTACAGTAAAAATATAGATATGCAGTGTCAATGAAACTGTCAGCAACATCAACAGTGAAGTTAATAATAATAAATATTATAGAATAAATTACAATGATAGCAAGTCTTAATATTGTGAATAAACTAATATATCACGCAGAATTAAATAACATGTGATAAAAATAAAAGTGACTAAATGATCTGAATAGTAATGTGTAACTAATTACTAAAGAGTTCAAATAAGTTGCGGGCTTATCTGTTGAGAGCGGCGATTTTTCCACGTTGTCCTTTTTAACTCCAGTCAACAATCTGTGCAATCCAGTTTCGAGCCCACCGAATACAGTCCTCAAAATTAACAATGGCGTCACAGTGGAAGCAGAATGGAAAGTGGAATTCGTTCGAATGGATGTATTATCAATATAATCGCCCCCGCAATTAATTGATCTCGAATAATTTACTTACAAGGGTTGTAAACCCTACGTAAGAAGCCTACAAAAGTTCTCCATAAGCATAAAACAGTTACAGGGCCAAGTAGCATGAGCACGCCACTGGCAGAAACTAATTAGTAAGAATATTGAAATATTAGTATGAAGATAAAACAGTAGAAGATAAAATACTTTTATTGTCGCTAAACAAAACTTACCAAGGGGTCTAAAGTTTATTTTTTAGTGCAGAAGAATATTAAAATCAGAATAGAGGAATAGTGTTGGCTTTACCTTTGATCGTGTTTTTCTGAATAGTGTTTTCTTGACGAAATTGCTTGCTAAATCCGGGAAACTCCCGAGGAATAATTTTTCCCACAAGTTAAATGGTCCTCAAATCCAAAAATATTTGAAGTTTTTATTCTCAAAACAACTTAAATCTTACAATTCACAACTGTCGACCAGTAACGTCAAACAATCGTTTAGAAAAGAACGAGACAATCCAACACCTGATATTTAATTAGCTTGCGCAGTTTTGAATAGCGCAGAAATTATTCGGTAAACTTCTCATGCGCTTAAGATGGAAGGGTTGCTGCTAAACAGCGTATTTAAACTACATACAAAATAAAGAAAACGTAACAAACATTTTACAATAATGTATTTTATAGAGAAATGATCGTAGAATTTAATAAAATAAACCAGAAGTCGATAACTTTATCCGTTCAGAAGTTATAGCTCATTAAACACAATATATACAGGCTGACCCATTTTAATTAATTCACTGGAATATCTCGACAAATATGCGTCGAACAAAAAAATGTTCCGAATAAAAGTTAAAAGGGGGCATGTTTGATATCTTAAATGGGAATCCCACTTTTTTATTTTGGCAACATGTTCTACGCAAAAAAAGAAGAAACTTTTGTACGAAACTTTTTCCCCTCCCCCCAGCTCTATATTTCGAGTTATCAGCGCGGGAAAGTGAATAAATTTGAATTTCGAAATGTGTTTTTTCAGAAACCGTGGAACCCAGCCAAAAATGCTGAAACACGGGTTCAATGAATTTGAGGGGAAAGAATTATCATATAATTTTTTTTGACCCGGGTCAAGGTAAAAATTAGTTCCCATTAAAAAAAATTAAGTTGACCCCCAGATGATACTTACCCTATGTATAAAAAAATTAGAAATCTCTTTACTTTCTCTCGGAAAAACATTTGATATTTTGGCTTAATGAACACCCTAAAATCTTTTTAGAATAATGTACCTTATGGAAAAATGGTCGTAGAATTTAATAAAAATAACCAGAAGTCAATATTTTTATCCGTTCAGAAGTTATAGCTCATGGAACACAATAAATATTAAAAATTTAAAAATTTCTCAATTTTCTCTCAGAAAAACATTTTATATTTTGGCTTAATGAATACCCAAACAAGATTTAAAATACTTATGGAAAAATGTTCGTAAAATTGAATTCAAGAAACCGGAAGTAGATAACTTTATCCGTTCAGAAGTTACAGCTCATTAAACACAATATAATTTATAAATAAAAAATATTTGAATACTTTCCTCGAAAAAAAATTTGATATTTTGGCTTAATGAACGTCCTAAAAAGTTTTTAATATAACGTATTTTATAGAGAAATGTTCGTAAAATTTAATTAAAGAAACCGGAAGACAATATTTTTATTCATTCAAAAGTTACAGTTAATTAAACACAAAAATAACAAAAAAAAGCTAAAATTTGTCAACTTTCATTTTTTTTAAAAATCTGACGTGGACACCACATAACTTCCTTGTACGCCTTGTGTGTTCATACTTTTCTTAATAACTAAAATGTAGAATAAATAATAATAATAACAAATTCGTTTAACTTATTATACTAGTACTACTACTGCTGCTACTATACTCTCGACTATACTCACAAATATATTTTAGTCATTTTATTTAAACTGCAGAAGAAGATATAAAGCATATTTTACTATTGTCACTGTCATGTCATAATCATAATCACAAGATACCGAAATACTAAATTATAAATATATACTTTAATTATTCCTAAATGATACCAGATACAAAAATATTTATAAAATACCGATTGTAGGTAATAAGCACATAATCTTTCATTTAAAATTTAAAAATTTGTCTTAAATTAAATATTTATCGAAATATTTGAAAAAAGTACTACTTCCGGTATATAGATTGAAACCAAAAATAGGAGGTGCACAATTAGATGCTATAACAGTCCTAAATACAAAATTTCAACTTTCTACGTCTAACCGTATTTGAGTTATGCGACACACATACGTCCGTACGTACATACGTACAGACGTCACGACGAAACTAGTCATAATGGATTCAGAAAGGGTCAAAACGGATATTTCCGTCAAAATCTGAGAACCGAAATTATTCGCGATTACAATACTTCCTTACTCCGTACAAGGAAGTAAAAATTGCAAATTTTAGAAGTGCGGTTGGGCTTAAATTGTTACAAATTTAATGTAATTTAAAAATAATACGATCGACTATATATCGAAAACATATACCTAGTTTACGAGTTATTACGCAACAACTGAATTAATAATTAAAGAACTTTATTTTTTATTGTCAGTGGCGTAGAATGTAATTATGGTATATATAATAAACAATAAGTTAAAAAAATAATTTATATGATTTTTTGTGTTATTCGTGGAGCCTATAAATAGCCCAATAATCAAAGAGCTATATTTCTTATTTTCAGAGGCGTTAAAAATAAGATTAGACTTAGAATAATCGCGATTTTTAGTGATATCTGTGAAGTCTTTAAATAATAAATAGCCCAATAATCAAATATCTTTATTTTTTATTTTCAGGGGTGTACAATGTAATTTTGATAGTGGGCTCTGCTGTTCCTTATAAACCATAGAACCTAAAAAAATAATTTAGCACTAAAGTAAGTACCTACGATTTTTTGTGTTTTTCGTGGAGCCTATAAATAGCCTAATAATCAGAGCTATATATTTTATTTTCAGGACCGTTATTTTTGATAGGGGGCACTGCTAAGAAAATAAGACTTGGAGTAATCGCGATTTTTTGTGATATGTGTGGAGCCTATAAAAAGCCCAATAAATCAAGGTCAATAATTCTTATTTTCAGTTAATGTAGAATAGGTAATATTTTTATAATGGTCTCGGCTGTACCTTAATAAGCAATAACTTAGAATTAAGTTTAGCATTAAAGTTATGGCAGTTTTTTGTGATATTATTTGTAGAGCCTAATTAGCATAATAATCTAGGATCGATATTTTTCATCATCAGGGGCGTAGAAGTAATTTTTGATGAACAATAACTTAAGCATATAAGTTAAGACGGAGAGAATAGTCGCGATTTTGTGTGATATTCGTATAGTCTATAAATAGCCGAATAATCAAAGTCAATATTTCTTATTATCAGGGGTGAATTGTGTAATTTTGATATAGGGCTTTGCGAAACATGAACTTAAAAAATAATTTTGTACTAAGTAATTTCGATTTTTATGTTTCTCGTGGTGCCTATAAATAGCCCAATAATCATAATCATCTAAATTTTTTCAGGGATGTAGAATGATATTTTGATACAGGACTCTGTTTAGCGTTAAAAGTACGTTTTTAGTCATTTTGTGATATTAATGAAGCTTAAAAATAGCCTATTCCTCGGTCCATTCATTTACAATTACTATTTTGTATATTAAGGCTAAGGGGTGTAGAATTTATTGTTGTCTGATATATGTAACAGACTATAAAACGCCTATAAAAATGTGAACCTCTTAGTTATGTCAGTTTTTCTATTTTGGGAGGTGTTTGATGGCTTAAACTTTAAGCCAGAAAACCCCCATTTTATTTATTAAATGCGATTTGGGGAAGGGTATTTTCTAATATTGTAGGAGCCTATAAAAAGCCTGTAAATGTGCACCTCTTAGTTATGTCAGTTTTTCTATTTTGAGGCGGTGTTTGATGGCTTAAACCTTAAGCCAGAAAAACCCCATTTTCTTTTTTAAATGCGTTTTGGGGAGGGGTATTTTCTGATATTGTAGGAGCCTATAACTGTGAACCCCTTAGTTATGTTAGTTTTTCTAATTTGAGTAGGTGTTTGATGGCTTAAACCTTAAGCCAGAAAAACTCCATTTTCTTTCTTAAATGCGTTTTGGGGAGGGATATTTTCTGATATTGTAAGGAGCATATAAAAAGCCTATAAATGTGAACCCCTTAGTTATGCCATTTTTTTATTTTAGGGAGGGGTTTGAAAACCCTCATTATTTTTTTAAAAAGGCATGAGCCAAAAAAAAATTTTGGGCCTAAAAATAGCCTATAATGAGCTTTAAATTATGGTACTAATAAAATTGATTTATGCTGTAATTGGTTTGCTAACTTAAGGGACATATACTATAGACAACCACATACATGTAAAATTTGAATAGACGATTTCCATTATGACATCATTTGACTGCAGCGCTGTGTGGCAGATTTGGAAATTATTCTGACAGTAATTACAATAGCTTTGATTTTGGTTATGGTTTTTTGTTGATATTTATCATTTTAATATATAATTACGGATAACATTCAAGAGAAGATGATGTGCCCGAGGCTAAATGAAAATACATTACTATAAGTCAACATTCAATAGCGAAATTAAAACGATGGCTTGAAAAACCGCGTACACAACATAAGATTTAAAAACTGAATATTTACAATACAATTTATGTATTATTCTTTAATTATAATGTAATACAAACCTTCTACACCGTCAAAATACTAATCAAATCTAGCGTTATCTACATACTGCTGTTAGAATAGTTCAACCAGCAACCGCTGGCGCCACTATCGATTCCCAAATGGAAATCGTCTATTGCCGCCGTTTCGGCTCGAATCAAAGTCTGTGTACGTAATTTCTGTGAATGTCAAGTTCGAGATGGCGGGTATTCGGGGTTTGTAAAATATGTACAAAGTAAAGTTGTGTTTATAAATTCGTGTGTTGCATATTCGGATAAAATATAAGGCTGTGTTTATAGGTTTGGGTTAACGTATAAGTTAGAGCGTTAAAAGACAAGTTTTATACATTCGGGATTTGTAAATTCGGATAAAATATAAAGCAGTGTTCATACATTTCGGGACACGAAAAAGTTAACGAAAAATAAGTTGAGTTTGTAAGTTCCGGGTTTGCATGCATTCCCGTATTAAGTCAATGGACCATTTTCAGTAGAAATGAGCCATCTCTGTTGAATTTTTCTGAACTAACACTTACGTGCTTCCAAGGTCAAGCATAGCTGTCAGCGCATGCGCATATCGACACTACAAATCGTCCATTAATTAATGTAACTCTATTTAAAATTACCTCTTTTCATAATAATTCAACATTCTTTGTTGTTCTGAGCTGAGGTTCTGACATCTTGTAAAATGGCGTCATAGAAAATACTTCGGCTATTAGTTGAGGTCATTTTACCAGTGGCTTCCAATAGGAGATTAAATAGTTGCTTAAATTATAAAATAAAAATCAAACCTGTTGAAATTGATTAAGGAAATTGATAATCACACATTAAATGATAACTTAGGTTTCACAAATAATAAAAATGTATTTAAAATACCTAATTTAATTTTTAATATCTGTATTATACTTGTGTTTTTTAACCACTGGTTTACTTTCCCTTCGGTCCCCGCTTATCAAGTGGTCCACAAGATGCCTTGTTTCTCTATCTACCATCTGAAGTTTCACCCCCCTGACTTACGCTTTGCTTTTTGTGTTTGTGCTTTTTGTCAATCCTCAAACGTCAATGACAATCATCAAATCTTGAAATAACAACATGTTTACTACAATTGATTTGTGTCTTTTATGTCTTACAAATCATACAAATCTTTAAAATATTTTATCAAAAGACAGCGATGGTGAAATTGTTAAAGAAAAATTAAAATGTTTCCTATCTAAACATGTGAGTAAACATAACCATAAATTATCATACAGGTAGTTTCAATATTTCAATTTTAGATACAAATTGAACCAGAAGATTCTATGTTGTACATTTGTTTGCCTTGTTTGGATAAATTAAACTATATGTACAACTACAAGCGGCTGTGTTTATGGAACATTAATAAGTTCAATAGTTTCATACAAAAATTAAAATTTACAGATGGAACATACAGTAATTTACAAGTTACACTAATTGATATAAAAAATATAAACATAAATGAAGTAACTTTTGGAAATGAACTCAATAATGTGTCTATATCAGAAGATATTGAGATAGAAAACGAGACCAAACTAGAAGTTGTTGGAGAAATATTAGAACAAGAAAGTAATGAAATGCGATATGTAAATATTTGTCATAATATTGAAAACAATATTTGATTTTAGATGAAATTAAATATGCACTTGTTGATGAAATCGTAAAAGAAGAAATAGAAGACAACTATGATGTTATTGATGTAAAGTCAAAGTTATATAATGATGCATTTTTAAATGGAACAGACAATAATGAAGGTATGTTTTTTCTAAACGCAATGTTTCCTAATCGTCCGTAGCGCTGGTGGTAAATGGTTTTATAGATATTTTATTTAAAAATTTGTAATATTAATAAATAATCAAGTCATAAACAAGTATTATTCTGATCGACTCGCATTTCTTAACTGTCGCTTATGTAATATTTATATCGAAGAATTATAAAACAATATTTATTTTATTTTATTAATTTCCCAGAGTCAACATCCAAAAGTGGTTCGAGAAATACAGATAAAAAATCACATAAGTGTAATGAGTGTCATAAATCATTTACATTTCGCTCCCATCTAATTAGACATATACTCTGTCACACCGGGGAAAAACATTACAAATGTGACGTATGTGACAAAGCATTCAGTCAGAAATCAAATTTAGTGGCACACAAACGTTGTCACACCGGGGAAAACCCCTACAAATGTGACGTTTGTGACAAAGCATTCAATCAGAAATTCAATTTAGTGAAACACATACGTTGTCACACCGGGGAGAAACCCTACAAATGTGACGTATGTGACAAAGCATTCAATCAGAAATGGAATTTAGTGGAACACAAACGCTGTCACACCGGGGAAAAACTTTATAAGTGTGACATATGTGATAAAACGTTCAGTCAAAGTAGCAGCTTAGTGGTACACAAACGCAGTCACACCGGAGAAACCCCTTATAAGTGCAAAGTGTGTGACAAAGCATTCATTACGAAATCCTATTTAGTGAAACACATACACTGTCACACCGGGGAAAAACCCTACAAATGTGACGTTTGTGACAAAGTATTCAATCAGAAATTCAATTTAGTGAAACACGTACGCTGTCACACCGGGAAAAAACCCTATAAATGTGACGTATGTGACAAAGCATTCAATGAGAACTCCAATTTAGTGCAACACAAACGCTGTCACACCGGGGAAAAACCTTATAAATGTGACAGATGTGATAAAACGTTTAGTTATAGAAGCAACTTTTCGGTACACAAACGCACTCACACCGGGGGAAAACCTTTCAATTGTGACGTTTGTGATGAAGCATTCAGTCATAAATCCAATTTAGCGAAACACATACGCTTGCACACCGGGGAAAACTCTTCAAGTGCGCAGTAAAGGCACATTGTACGGCGTAGGTGGCTAAATGGAGATGAAACAAATATTTGATTTGTGAGTTGTATTGTATTTGTAGGAATTTCCATTTTACTTAGAAATATCTGAATAAAACTAAAAGCAAATAATACAGCACTCATTTTTATGACCTGTTTATAAGAAAATATTCTCGTTTAGATTAGACTATAGACTGTTGTTAAACTAGGAGGAGGAAAACTCTTAAAAAATATAAAATATCAATAGAATTTTCTTTGCCGTTTAATATCAAGTTTCAAAGTCTCAAATCATTTAAACTGAAATTCACAAGTAATTTAATTATTCTGATATCAAATTAAAACAAATTTTAAATTACCTATATTCACTTTGAATAGAATTATCACTAGGCTAGTCTGTGTCATGTCATTATATTATGTTATTTCATAGACATTTTGTGTAAAGTGTCACAATGGAAACAAATTAATCAGGATTTGCACACATTTTCTAATGGAAAATATGAGCAGTTTGTATTAGTAAATATAGGAGAAACATAATAAACTTGAGGATGGTATATTTTAAATTGTACTTACTTTTTATTGTTTTTATTATTTTATCATCTTTTTTAATCTACTTTTTCATACATGTAGCGATAGCTTTGTTCTTAAGTTATTGGTAAGTTTTTATTCATATTAATAATAAAAATATAATTTTTTCAGATCTAGACATAAAGTATCATTTCATTTCAACAATCATAGAAATTCGTCTATTTAAAATGTTGTTTCATTTTTGTGTTCCTTAAATTTCATATTGAATTAAAATGTTTGTTGCATTAAAATGATACTTGAAATAAAAAATTTGTTGAATTAAAATGATACATGAAATAAAATGTTGGTTCAAATATCAAACCATCATATTAATTCCACTAGGTTGGTAGTGCACTTTGAATTTTCAAACTAGCCAATTAGGAGCGTGTGTGTTTTTATCACCTAAGTTTCATTACACTAGCTATATCAAACGTGTATCAGTAATATCTATTATTTATTTAAATGTATTGTCCAGCAGTTATAAAAACCAATAACAGGACAATCAGTATTAAGTAATCAACATGTACATATAAAATAATTAAATATTACAGATATTACAAAAAATTAAACATACGTATCGACAAAATATCTTAACAAATAATCATAAAATATTGATAATCATTCTGCTTAATATAAGTTACTTACAGTTTAAGAATAGTACCTATGCAAATTATTCAAACTTATTGTGAATATATCGACAGACTCTGGTAGAAAGTTACATATAAAGGGCTCTTCTCGCAAAGCCTGCCTGAAAAGTTAAATGTGACCGGGTTGTGAATCTAGGTATATATATGTTTATTTGATTAAACAATTCAGGACAGTCAATATAATATTGTTGAGAATTTTGTATAGGAATATTACAGATGCATTTATTCTACGCTGCTCAAGTGATAATATATGAAACCTATCTAGTAAAGTGGTTTGAGGCACGCCTCTGGCTGGATACAAATTATCTTGTTTATAACACAAGTATTTAAGAAAATGCCTCTGAATTCCATAATATACTTGTTATATATTGGGTACCAAATTAATGCACAATATTCTAGTTTTTAAAACACATAACTACAATAAAGAACGAATAGTACATGACACATGAGTATCTACAAAACATAAGGAAGTAAAAACAATAAACGACGGCCATTTTTAAAAAAATGGCGAACGAAGCTCCAGTCCAATCGATTGAGACTTCTAGTATATTGTTAATAAAGGTACTGGGAAGGTGTATTCCAAAATTTCTACTAATTTTTTCCATTAAAAAATCTAATTTGACTGGACTAAGAATGATAGAATTAGCTGGATACAGAGTGTTCCACAACTTAGGACAAAAAATTAAAGGGTATATACTGTACGACGTGCTGATCATGAAACGAAAAGAATTTTTTAAAAATTCGCAAATTTAAGGGTAGTTTACTTGAAGTAGACATTTTCTGGAGCACTAGAGTAGTAGTAGTAGTAGTAGTAGATATTACAACTTTTGATATCTCTGAAATTATGAAACCATTAACAAATTAAGTATTTTTTTACAAAAACCAAAGCAACGATTTTCTATATATTTTCATATCTTATAATAGATTTATCTTGTCTGTCATAAATGACCGCTATACTTTCAAGTTATATTATACGAGTATTTTAATTTTTGAAATCTAAATTTCGATGAAAAATTATATTTTACCTATTAACTTGAAAGTATACCGGTCTTATGAATTCATATTTTTTATGCAAACAGACGAGATATGAAAATACATACATTGAAAATCGTTGCTTTGGTTTTTAAGTAGGTAATTAATAATAATTGTTAAAAAATACTTAATTTCTTCATAGTTTCATAATTTTAGAGATATTATCAAAAGTTATATCTTCTATATAAGATATGAAAATATATGTATAGAAAATCGTTGCTTTGGTTTTTATGTAATTAATAAAAAATTGTTAAAAAATACTTAATTTGTTCATATACTATATTTGAGAATGACTGGCAGTAATAAATCATTCTGTCAAAGACATTCCAGTGGCGCGTCAATAATTGTTTGCACAGGGATAGTCAAAATGACTAAATTCGGTAGAGAACTATCGTTTTAGGTCTAAGTTGTTTTTCAGGGAAAAGATTTATTTTAATAATAATGTGTGATAAAGTTATATTTAAATATTAAAAACTTTTATTTTTAGTAAATGTATAAACATATCACTCCTATCTACGTCCGACAGGGATTATCAGAGCGTTTATGACGGAATTTCTATTGTTCGAGAAGTAAGTTTCGTTCCAGGTACAAAGCATGCGGCTTATTTTGACCATCCTAGTGTAGTTACAATTGATTTTTCTGGTAGTTTTATTTGCCGCATTGCTGGCAAAAATCCAATACTACTCTTGCAAATAATGATTTATTACTGTCAGTCATTCTCAAATGGACTATAGTTTCATAATTATAGAGATATTATCAAAAGTTATATCTTCTATATAGAGCTAATACTATCATTCTTATAATAGTAATACAAAAATTCAATTTCGTACATAATTTAAGATTAATTAACTTGTCCCCCCAATATTATAATTTATTAAAAATAAGTATGCTGGGACAATGTGCTTGCAATGTGCTGAAATATGCTGTATATTATTTAAAATGTGCTGGCTCCGTTTTCCATTATTTTCAGAATTTCAAATGAAGGGCCAACTTAACGACAGCCCCCCCAACTAGTAATTTTAAAGTTTTGTTGACTGAAAATGAATGTGCTTGTAATATGCTGCAATGTGCTGTGTGTTATATAAAATGTGCTGGTTTCGTTTGCCGTATTTTTAATAATTCTTTATGAGGGGCCAAGTTAATGCCAGCCCCCCCAAGTAGTAATTTTAAAATTTTGTTGACTGAAAATGAATGTGCTGTAAGTTATATAAAATGTGCTGGTTTCGTTTACCGTATTTTTAAAAATAAACTTTTGGCGGTAAACACGAACCATTTCAAACAGTAAATTTTAAAATTCAATATAAATTACCTTCATGGGAAAGTGAAAGGGAACTTAAATTCTGTTAATAGTTGAACACTTATTATTTGATTTAAATAGTTACTTACCTGCCATTAACTTTAGTACAATATTAGGTAAGTATTTATATTTTATTGAATGTAGAGGTACGGTGCAATATGTAGTTCAGAGAAATGAACAGTATTAATGTAAATCAAAGAAATTTAATATAATACAAATATAAATATATATCTTCTTACAATTTATTTTTCAATTGGATCTTGAGAATTTAAAATTGCAGGTGCGCCGGCCATTAATTTTAAAAATATCCAAACTTGTTAAACGTGTTATACTTACAAATCGATCATTAAAAAATTAAACAAAATGTAGGTTCAGACAAGTTTTAAAAAATTTAATAAATTTAAAAATGGCAATAACTACTTCCCCTCTTTTAATGTTCAATTTACAACGAACAAGTTTTAACTTACATGACGTAGACAAAAATCGGACCTTTTTTAAGATGGTTGATCCTATATATTCGATCTAGATCGAAATCAAGATCTTGAAAGATAAGATGGTCTGGAAGGTAGGTACTTAATAAAAATAAAGACACCTAAATATTTTATTGAAACAAAATAAATGTATATTTGTAATCAAAATGATATAAATTAACATTACCTATCTCTCAAGAAAAAACACAAAACAAAAAGTAACGAAAAAAATATAATTATATAAAATTACATATTGAAGGAGAAATTCCCCAAGAGCCCGTGATCAACATTACACCCGACAACTTACTAACTCGCCAACAGAGGGCAACAGTAGTCCACGCCGAACGCGATGAAGAAAGAAGTGACGCGTGCGTGATTGACTATCCAGTGCGTGTATACGAGGTGAACAACATGGCTGTCAAGCAATGAACAGATACGTTTGTGTTTACAGTGCTAGTTTAAAGTAGTAATTCGTTTAAGAAGTGTTCTCTTTACCATTATCATTATTAATGTAACGTAATAATATATCTATATTCATGTTATTAACGTCCATCGAATAAATTCATACTGTGTTTACTTTAAAATACGTTAAAAAAAGTGTTTACCCAAATCCGCCTCATGCTACAATATAATTTTAAATAACATACATGACAACAACACATTTTACTACTCGTTCAGCACTACAATTATTAATTTGTTTTTCCAGCAGGTTGTCATATATTTCCCAATTTTTCTTAATACATATGCGATGAAGTGGCCAATACTTTTTAAGTCATTGCTGCTTTCGCCCTGTAAATAATATAATGGTAGATTCGGACTGAGTATTTATTTTTAAAACTTGAGGATTCCAATTAATTTTAGCAGTTATGTCCTCTCCATTTTTGCCATTATTTCCAAAAATATGTAATGTTTATTAACAATAATTTCGGTTCTTACCCAAGCAACCAAATGACGCGATTTTGACGTCGTAGCAACGTCATTTTATCGACGTCTAACTGACGATTATGCGTGGGTCGAATCGACGTCGATTTATCAACGTTGCTTTGGCGTCAATAAATTGACGTTGCTTCGACGGCGATAAATTGACGTTGCTTTGACGGCGATAAATTGACGTTGATATAGATTTGTGGTAAAAAAATTATTATAATTAATTTAACCATATTTTATTTATTATTGCATGATACATGAAAATAAAAAAAACATTCTTGTACACAGTACCTACTTATACATTATTATATTATATATTCCCACAAGCAACCAAATTTCGACACAGTTCATAAATACTTTCATTGTAATGTTGAGATGTGCGTTTTTCACTCCAACTAAAAATATTAACATTATTAAATTTGAATCTAGACATAAATAAATAAAAGCATATCGAACTGTTAAATATTGAATTCGATTTTTTCAATTTAATTTCTGGGTAAAAATCAAGTTTCACTGACGTTAGCTTATTTACTTACCAAAAAATGTTTTCATGATTTCTAATGAATAGTTGTACCTAATATTCATTTGTTGACCCTGCACATTTTCTATTTTTATTCATCCAACATGAGGGCACAACAGCAAGGTCGTCTGTTTCTATAAATCACACGACAAAGAACGGCATAAAATTTATAAAAGTAAAAATAAGCAAATTATAAATTACTTGAATGAACAAATCCACAACAAATGAATTTATTATCAGGGGGCAGCTGTCAAACTGATATTATATATACCTTTATGCCTAGTGCACACGGAGAAACTTTTTGACATGTTTTCTGGAAAAAGTTTCCGGAAACTTCAAAGTTTTAACGGCGCCTATAAAAATGAGGCGTTTTCAGGAAACATTGTGAAGTGCAACTAACTTCTCATTTGTCAAATCGTCAAATGTGACATGTGATCATAAACATATTTGTTGTTTAAAAAAAAATCTCAATTTTCTGGAAACTTTTTTCAGGAAACTTTGTAAAAAGTTTCCCCGTGTGCACTAGGCATTAGACTATATATTTGATACC
The DNA here is from genome assembly GCA_947534325.1 of Agonum fuliginosum. NCBI lineage: Eukaryota > Metazoa > Arthropoda > Insecta > Coleoptera > Carabidae > Agonum > Agonum fuliginosum. The sequence continues at coordinate 11,679,553 of OX384044.1, forward strand.
AAACATGATATTAATTTGTGTTTCCAGATTTCAAAACACAAAATTAATATTCCCATTCCTATATTTGTTTACATATTTAGGACAAAGTGTAGTCCGAACCAAAATGTTCATTTATACAGATTGCACCGTACCTCTACATTCAATAAAATATAAATACTTACCTAATATTGTACTAATTTTCATGTTCCTGCAATAGACCATATTAATTATTCAATTTAAAAAACTACTACTTACGCGCTATATCAAACATAGAACAAAACTGATTATACCGAAGTTCAACTTGAGAGGTAATTTTATGGGTGCAAATTATAAAATGCGCAAATTCTTATTCTTAGACATGTAAATAAATTTGCACCCCATAAACAATAACAAAATTGTAGTCGGTTGTCAAGTGGTAAATAATTATTTGTGAAACAACTCCAGAAAATCGTATGTGTGTACGAATAAAGTTCAAATTGATAGGTAATTTTATGGGTGCAAATTATGAAATTTGTAAATTCTTATTCTTCGACATGTAAACAAATTTGCACCCTATAAACAATAACAAAATTGCAATCGGTTGTCAGGTGGTAAATAATTATTTGTGAAACAATTCCAGAAAATCGTATGTGTGTACGAATAAAGTTCAAATTGATAGGTAATTTTATGGGTGCAAATTATGAAATTTGTAAATTCTTATTCTTCGACATGTAAACAAATTTGCACCCTATAAACAATAACAAAATTACAATCGGTTGTCAGGTGTCAGGTGGTAAATAATTATTTGTGAAACAACTCCAGAAAATCGTATGTGTGTACGAATAAAGTTCAATATGATTGGTAATTTTGTGGGTGCAAATTATGACATTTGTAAATTCTTATTCTTAGACATGTAAACAAATTTGCACCCTATAAACAATAACAAAATTGCAATTGGTTGTCAGGTTGTAAATAATTTATTTATGAAACAACTCCAGAAAATCGTATGTATGTACCAATAAAGTTCAAATTGATAGGTAATTTTATGGGTGCAAATTATAAAATTTGTATATTCTTAATCTTCGACATGTAAACAAATTTGCACCCTATAAACAATAACAAAATTGCAATTGGTTGTCAGGTGGTAAATAATTATTTGTTAAACAACTCCAGAAAATCGTATGTATTTACCAATAAAGTTCAAATTGATAGGTAATTTTATGGGTGCAAATTATAAAATTAGTATATTCTTAATCTTCGACATGTAAACAAATTTGCACCCTATAAACAATAACAAAATTGCAATTGGTTGTCAGGTGGTAAATAATTATTTGTGAAACAACTCCAGAAAATCGTATGTATTTACCAATAAAGTTCAAATTGATAGGTAATTTTATGGGTGCAAATTATAAAATTTGTATATTCTTAATCTTCGACATGTAAACAAATTTGCACCCTATAAACAATAACATATTTGTTGTTTAAAAAAAAATCTCAATTTTCTGGAAACTTTTTTCAGGAAACTTTGTGAAAAGTTTCCCCGTGTGCACTAGGCATTAGACTATATATTTGATACCAAACATGATATTAATTTGTGTTTCCAGATTTCAAAACACAAAATTAATATTCCCATTCCTATATTTGTTTACATATTTAGGACAAAGTGTAGTCCGAACCAAAATGTTCATTTATACAGATTGCACCGTACCTCTACATTCAATAAAATATAAATACTTACCTAATATTGTACTAATTTTCATGTTCCTGCAATAGACCATATTAATTATTCAATGCGCATGCTCAGTAATCACCAATCACAATGCTGTGAGTACTACCGAAATGGAACTAATGTTTCCTTATGGGAAAAAGTGAATTTTTAAACAAATATAGTAATTCATGCAGACAAAATCACATGGCCGTTTTTTAATATCAGTTATATTTAATAACGAAGTATCGAATTCTGCCCCTGTTTAATATAAATGATCATTAGTTTATTATGTGAAAATAACTATGAAAATTTGAATTTTTTTTAGCGGGATCCCAATATTTCGAGTCAGATAACTTAAAAGTGTGTTTTTCTGTTGATGTAGCGTCATATAATTTATATCAATATGCTTAGTTACAAATATTGTGTTTCAAATCATGCTTTAAAATTAAAAAATTAAAATTTTTAACACCGAAACGGCTGATCATTGCCAACTTATTTAGAAAAATAAGAAATTGTTGGCATCCCTGGCATCACTTTTTTAAATCGCAAGTCAGCCGGAAGAGGCTGCTATAATAATTGATATGGTCTATACATTCTAGAAACCATTCACTATTCTACTTATCTCCAGCCATTTCCAACATTTTTTTCAAATCTCCAATCAATAATAGAGTAAAATTCAAATAGCTAGAACCCTGCGCGAAGTACGAATTCTCGTCTTAGAAAGAGAAGCATAGATGGTAAACAAGAGGAAACTACGCTACTGTCTGTTCTACAGAACATCAGCTTCAATATATGTTATTCTCATGTCGACATTCGTAGTGTTTTGCTTCGTGTAACCTTGTTAATTTTGTAATTGATTGTGATTGAGTTATATTTTAGTTTTGTTTGAAAATTAAGTGAAGTGCAGCGCAGCATAAACTCGCTAGCTCCACTTTTGTAAAACGGACAGTACATGACAAGCTCTGCCTTCTCGCGCAGTCCAGGGTCCTAGCTATTTGAATTTTACTCTATGTGCAGATTGTACAACACTACGCAGGATGATTCAATTGATATTTTCCAATCTAATTTTCCAAAAACTATCGAATTGCATAGTACAGTAAACTTTCCCTTATAAATAATTACTGGTACTTGAATTTATTGATTAGGGTCAAATTGTATAATTATACT